>PVJI01018609.1:0-32951 GCA_004026765.1 Micronycteris hirsuta | reverse complement strand
GGAAGTCTTAACTGGGAGAAAGTCTTACCTCTGAGTGAAAACTTTAGTGTTGATTAAAATACTGAACTGGATACTCTATTGTTAAAATGAGTCTATGTTTTATAACTTCTATTACCTAAGATTACAGTTATGTGAATGCACCTTTCGTTTCTTATTTATTACTGAATTCCAAGCACCTACAGGAGTGCTCATCAAACAGTTGTTAAACCAGTAACTTGAAAAGTGAGCCAAGAACAGAGCCATGCCATAGTGGGTGACCATCAAAAAATAGCTCATTGACTGTAGAGGACAAAAGAGAAAAAGAAGGAGAGAAAGGGAAAAAAGTGAGGATCATCTTTCAAGAAGCTTGGTTGAAAGAAGAAATACAGTGGTCAACAGTGGGAATGAAGTTCAGGTCAATGAAGTCTTATGCTTCTGCATTTTTAAGACATAGAAGAAAAATCCAATTAAAAAATTGTAATCTGATTAGGAGCTTTACAAATATTAACTCCTTTAATCTTCACAACAATCCAATACAATAGATAATATTTACTTTCCATAGATAAAGAATCTGAAGTACTCTGGGAGTTTCTGAAGATCCCACTAAAGCAACCGAAGTAGAAAGCATCAGCTTTAACCAGCTGTCAGGCTCATTCTCTCATAAGTAAGAATAAAGTAGTGACACTAGAAAAGACAACAAAGAATAAGTTAAGAATAGGTTGGGGTGAGCCTCAATTAGGAGAAGCGTGCTTCGTTCTTTTAAATTAGGGGAAAGGAACAAAGTGTGTATGCCTGGCAAACTCTTATCCCTCAAAATTTAGCACAATATTATCTACATTGGGAAGTCATCTTTAACTGTTAAAATGTGGGAATAAACAAGTTAGTGAGAGGCTATGCCCAGGTGATAGTCCTTATTTTTTGTATGGGTTAAGAGTGAGATGAGTAGAGACTGGGAATAGTCTTGAAGACAGGGATGAAAGGGGAAGAGCATAGGGAGATGACCAAATCCAAGAAATTAACTGAGCAATCATGCCAACGACTCAGCTCAAATTAGACACCATCCATTAAAGCCAGGTTGGGGTTTTGATTAGAAAAGTACAGAAGGACAGGAGCACTAGGTCTCTGAGAGTCTTGATGAGAACAAAACTCAGGGAATTAACTATAGGTTAGTTAATGGATAGGTTAGTTGGATATGGAAGATGCCGGAAGTGGGCTGTAAACTGGAGACAATGAGGGGATCGAGAATTTGGTGATCAGAGTCATTGTAAAGACAGTGAAGAAGTTTATTTGTAACAAGAAAACAAATCGGCCCTGGCTGTTGTAGCTCAGTTGGTTGGAGCACTGCCCTGTAAACTGAGAGGTTGTGGGTATGATTCCCAGTCAGAGCACATGCCTGGGTTGCGGGTTCTGTCCCTGGTCAGGGCATGTATGAGAGGCAACCAATCAATATTTCTCTCTCACATCAATGTTTCTCCCTCCCTTCCTCTCTTTCTAAAATCAATAAGTAGGGCTCAGATGAGGATTAAAAAAAAGAAAAAGCAAATCAAAATGCCCTTCCCCAATTTATTGTCCCGGTGGCCCCTGCTTTATTTAGTATCTTGAAAATGACTTGCTATGCCTACTTCAGAGTCTTTGTGTCTGCAGTCCCCTCTCTGCAACATGCATGTTTTCCAACAAACTCTGACACAGCTGGCTTCTTCTCAGCATTGAGGGACCGTCCCAGTCATCTTCCCTAACCCCAAACACTAAAGCAGTCGTCCACCATAACCTGCCCCTCCCTCCCTTTTAGTTTCTTCATAACACTTAACACTACATGAAATCACATTATTTATTAACCTATTTAATGTTGGTCTCCATTATCCAGCTAACCATTTTACCCTCTATACAAAGTATGTGGCTTATATGGGTACTCAACAGACACTTGCTAAATGAGTAAATGAACTGGGGGAGCAAATGTAATACTAAAATACAGCTATCTGCTTGTCACAGAATGTGGGAAATATGCAGATGGTAGAAAATGGCAGATTTTTCCCTCAAAAAGAGAATGTTGTTCACCACCCATGGTGGCAGAGGTAGGCAGATTATTGTTCCTCAGGATACATAATCAGGATCAGAACTCTGACTTAAGAACCACACTTCTAGCCTAAAGGAAATCACTTCCCTCCTAGTGGGTAAGTTTGCAAAGAAAAATTTTAAAGCAGGGTAATGGCTCACACCCAGACTTGCCAAAAGACAAGTCCTGGAAAAATTGTGCCTAAACTCCACTGTGAGCACTGTAAACACTGAGACTAAAACTTGTTTAACCTTCCATCCCCATCACCTAGCAGGTTTTGGCCCATAGTAGATGCCCAGAATGTTTGTTAAATAAGCACTGAAGACACGGTCTTCTGAGGACTGGCCATCCCATCAACTCCTACACTGTGAATACACTTATTTTAGAAACAGGGCAAAACAGTTAAAGGAGTCTTGGCTTAGGCCTCTCTCTGGGCAGCAGTATGATTCCTAGAATTCAATGCTCACCCACCTTGTGCCACAGGTTATCAAGTATTACTTTCCCCAGAGTCACCATGTATCAAATCTGTATATACTTTGCGATTATAATAGCTAATACAGTATGGTAACCAATGACAGATTTCACTTGCCTTTTTAAATTTTTTTTTCTCACTCAGACAGTGTTCTCTACCTCTTGCTCTCTCAAAACAGAGAAAGAATGATCACCAATGGCAGATGGCAGTTACAGAGGCAACACCAAAAGCCAGCTTCAAGCTCAGGAGAGAACACTCCGTCTCTTCCTCATGGCTTCAGGTGCTCTACACCTTCAGAGAAACTTCTCTAGTAACAAACTATAGAAATGATCCCTGAAAGTATAGTCTTGCCTTTTTAAACTTTTATATACATTTTGGTCAATAAGGAAAGATAACTCAAAATACTGAAAGAACAACTACAGTTGAAGAACTCTACTTTTAATTTTGTATCCACCACTGTATAGCTCATTGTGTGATCCCAAGAAAATCGTATCACCTTCTCGACTCTCACTTTCATCAACAGTCATAATGTTCTTTACCCAAAGGGTAGTTTGGGGAAAATTAATTAGCTAGTATTTAATACTTAGTTGTAATGTAACTCTGAGACCAATGCTTGAAAGACGCTATAAATCAAATTAATTATGAAACAAGGAAGAACATAAATATTAAGCCCACTTCAAAACCTGAGAAGTTGAGATGTGAGGAAGATTTAAAATTATGCCTGTGGCTCTGATACTAACTCTCACCCAAAGACATACATTCTCAAAAAAAGATTCTTAACATTCACAACAGACCCTTAATATTTGGAAACGTCCACTGCTTCTGTACTCTGGCAAGACTAACTTCACATGTATAAAGACAGGAAGTACTAACAGTGACAAGCAACTGAAAAATTATACCTGTTCAAACAGTTCAGTGTTGCTGCATCAATGCCTAATCTCAGTGCTGTTTAGGTAACATACAGTCCGCCTTATCACAGTCAATAAAACAATTATAGTGAGAAAAAGTTTAAAAGGCTACAGCTGCTTCTCTGCCCCCTGTCTGCTGAACACTAACACTCAAGTGAAAAAATATCATAGCAACATCCAGCCATAAGGTCCACGCTTTCCTGCCGCACGACCGCCTAGCTTCCTTCCACTTTAAAAGTACTTTAACCAGTTTTTGTTTTTCTAAAAACTCTTCTGTGACACTGAGAAAGAGAGAAGTTATGTAAAACCCAAAGGTCAGCTCCTGAACCAGAGACTGGAATTTACATCTGGGGAAGTGCCAGTTGTTCCCTCTTTCGCCTACATGAATGAAACATGATGGCAAGGAAGGGGGCAGTCTCTTCTTTTAGCCTGATACGCGCACTGCTGAGGGCAACGGGCCGGGCCGAAGACCACCAGGGCACCCAGTCTGACCCTAACTGCCCAACCGACCTGCTGCAGCCCCCGGGGCACCTGGGGCTCATAGGTGGGAGGCCTGGGCTGGCGGCGGGACAAAGTCGCTGCCCTCAACGGGCAGGAACCACCAAGGTGCAGGCGCCAGGATGAAGGATCGGACCCCAAACCTCCAGCAACCACGAGGGCCCCCGCTGCCTCCAGCGTTCTCAAGGAGGTGCGCAGGGTGCCGTGTGGGGGACAGCCAGGATGGCAGCGGCCGGTACTCACAAAGCCCACTGGAGCCGGTGCTGCAGAACATGGTTCCGCCTGACCCGGAGCCCCCGCGGGGCGACTAGGGGGAGGGGAAGCGGAGACGGAGGAACCAGAGACTGCGCAGGCGCACTCCTGGCGGGGCGGTGAATCTAGCACTGGATTCCTCTTCAAAGTCCTTCCGTGAAAAGCGCATGCGCGTCCTATGGGGCACAGTTCTGTCCTCCCCCTCCCTTCCTGCGTGGAAAAGGAAGTGCGTCCGCAGCGGGAATATCCACTTCTCCCGGCTTCGCCAACAGCCACGGGCGCCCTTTACAAGAGCCAAGGGATGGCGTAGGAGGAGCGAAGGTGTAAGTCTTGCGAGCCGCACACTAGTACTCAGCTCCGCCCGCGACCCGGTGGATCCGCGGGGAACGCAGATCTTTTGGAATGCCGGCGGGGGAGTACTCCTCGCGACCTCCACCCTCCATCTGGAATGGACGCCCGGCGCCTTCCACGCATGCGCAGTCTTTTTGGGCGGTCCCCCAAAGCTCTTAACAGTTATCAATTATTTTTAAGTGTTAAATGGATCCCAAGCCCAAAAGGTTTGAGAACTGCTGTAATAGAAGTTCACAAAGCGCTCTGAAGTTTAGAAAACAAACTTTTCACTCATTTATGTTCAATTCTGCAAACATTCTTAACACCTAAAGGCACAGTAAGAATATATTATGCAGAGCCTGCTAGAAAGTATTTTCAATGAAGGTTTGCCTTGAGTGTACACATCTGCTCTTCTCTGAGGACTTATGCATGTTGACTGGTAGGAAGTTGTAGGTTCTCTAAGAAGCAAGTGTTGTCTTCGGATGGGCAGCAGGGGCTTCACTTGGGATCTTGTTTGGACCAGATAGTGCCAGAAACTACCCCAGTCCTGTTAAATCAGCATTTAACAAGCCCACCTACCCCCCAGCTGATTTGTATGCACATTAGTATTTGAAAAGCACTAGTGTTATGATTCTCAGCAGGAGGCGATTTGGGCCTCCAGGGGTCTCACCAATATTTGAAGACATTTTTGGTGTTTCAAGAGAGGGCTGCTACTGGCATCTAATGGGCAGAGGCCAAGGCCAAGGCCAAGGATGCGCAAATATTCTTCAGTACACAGGATAGCCTCCCACAATGAAGAATTCTCCTGCCCAAAATGCCAATAGTGCAGAAGTTGAGAAACCCTCCATTAGTGTACTTCATCCAACCACTACCAGAAAGGTGCCGGCCCATATCAGGTCTGCCTTGGGCCGGCCTATAGTGGGTGGGTTCTTGACTTGTATAGGAAAGATTTCACAGCATGAGTTCAGGTAATTTTGATAATATGTTTAAGGCCAGGGACAGTGAAACAAAGGAAGGACATAAGGTAGAAGTAACAAGAGAGAGCCAGGACAGGGCTGCTGTTAGTTCACCTGAACTCAGAGGAGAAAGGGTTCCCTGGACACCGGGTCAGGGGATAAGCCTGGATCCAGTCACCACTGCCCAAGAAGGGTCAAGGCATGCTCTAGAGTGAGTCTGTGCTGTGTCTTTGTTCTGGGGGCTTTTTACCTTTTTTCTGCGGGTGACAATCTCAGGGGAAGTGTTCAGCAGAATATTTGTTAGCTTTCCAGGTGCATTTTTTTTTACTATAATGATACATCAAAATGAATGCATAGGAGGTTTGGGGAATATTCTTTGGTCATTATATTGTTTTATTTGTATCTTGAGTCTGTCTGGCTTTTAACAGGGTTATTGTTATTTATTCCCCTGACTTCATCTGACCTTGAATTTAGCTGGCACAAATTGCATTAATTGGATCTTTCTTCTCTATCTCCCAGACAAGGGAAATTTAAGCTGTGTATTCTTTGATTAGGGAGAAGTATAAACCATTCACTCTCTAGTGTCCTTGGTCAGAGGAGATAAGTTTTTATGATTCACTAGATGGTCTAATTTGCTCAAACTGTTTAGCCTTGTTTAACTTTCTTGCCTCAGTTTCCCCATTCCACTTCCCCTGGAATTTTCCTAGCTTCTTACCGTCCTGCCTCACAATTTTTATCATGCAGTCTCAGAGCTCTTATCATCTCTATTGTCCTTGCCTATATTTCCACCCTGTCTTTTCTCTAGATTATATCATGGAGAGCTAATTTTTTCAGTTACTAGGGATCATCTGTTGTCTTGCTGTGTGTTGTTCAATCTGCTTTCTATATTGGGGTAATAGTGGTAGCTTGAAAGGGTGAGCCCTTAGCAGGAAGTGGATGTCCTACAAAATGTTTTATTCTAACCCATTTTGAGTCTCTTGGTGTGAAGGAATTGTCTTTCTTTAATATAATAAAACACAGCATCTCTAAGATTTTGGCACAAGAAGGAAAATCTCCAGGTGAGTCCTGGGAGAAGGTTGCTGACCAACATTCTGTGACAAGTGCCTTTCTTGTGTATTTTACCCTTTCTTTAGCAAAGTGTTCCTCTCATACAGCAGAGATAGGCTGGAATTTTTCCTAAAATATTACTGAGTAGGAAAGGGGTCAATAGTAACAACAAAATTAAGAGTTACAAACTTCCAAAATATCAATTTTTGAACAGATGACAGCTATTGTGGCTAAAGCTTATATAGTCCATATCCTTCTCCACATTCTCGCTGAAGAGCCCCTAAGGGAAATTCATGCATCCACCTTGGGAAGTGTAGCACTGATGTGTCACGTCTAACAGAGCATGGTCTCTCGTGAAACATAAAGACGGCAGGCAGGACTCGTGTGTGGTAGCGGAATTTCCTGTGGGGAAATCAGGCTGGCATGTTCCTTAGATTTAAAATAAAACCTTGCTCTTGCTAAAAAACCTCTCTCTCCCTGGATCAAAAGGATTTATGCTAATGCATGCTTAGGCTCTTCCCCGCCAGTATTTACGGTTCTTTTGAATTCTGCCCAAGCCTGCTGCCCTTCCATTTGCATATCTCTCCTTTTGGTGTAACTTCCTGGACCATCTACCACCTATCTTGAATCTACAATCTGTGTATAGTTAATGAAGACCATTCTGATGCTCTGTACTGTAGATCATCAATAAAAACCCCTGGACCCAAGGCTCGGGGCCTCTCCCATACCAAAAGGGAGGGGTCACGTGGTCCCGGATTTCTCTAGTCCTGTGTATTTCCGTGGGAGCTTATTCATGCAATCAGTCACAGCCATACAAATTCTGCGGGACAGGATTTGCGACAAGCTTCTTTCCAATTCCCAGGAATTCTATTAGCAATCTTTTAGAGGAATCAGGTAGAAGTGGGCAAAGGGGAAAAATTGGGACAACTGTAATAGCATAATCAATAAAATATATTTTTTAAAAGATTATTTTGTAATATTTGCAGTGACTTGAAAAGGAGTTTGCCTTATCCTACATATGGAACTTAAATAATATTCCAAAGAAAATAGTTTTAAAATATTTAATGTATCCTTTAATATTGCATGCAATATTTGTTTCAATCAATAAAAAATTAAATAGTGATATCAAAGTATTATGAATGGATTTAATACATTCAGAATTACTAAATGAAGTCTTTATTTTTATTTTAAAGATTTTATTTATTTACTTTTAGAGAGAGCAGGAAGAGAAGGAGAGAGAGATGGAGAGAAACATCAATGTGTGGTTGCCTTTCGTATGCCCCCTACTGGGGACCTGGCCCCCAGCTCAGGCATGTGCCCTGACTGGGAATCAAACCAGCGAGACCTTTTGGTTTGCAGGCTGGTGCTCAGTCCACCAAGCCACAACAGCCAGGGCTAAATGAAGTCTTTAAATTGCAAGCAAAAGAAATAGATATTATTAAAGAAGAATTATCATGAGATTTTTCCACACACATCATTTTAAGAACTTTCTTCCCCAGAATTTTCACACTTCCTTCATCTATAGCAGATAAAACTAGGTATAAGTTATTGGTTTTGAATTATATTGCTAATTTTGATGCTATTTAAAAATATACAATGGTTCTAAAGATCAGTGTGGATGTATGATATCAGACTAGGTGATTAATACACTTGAAAATTATGCGACATATTAGCCAATGTTTACAGGAAATGTTAACTGAGATAAAACATGATTTGGGGGACAAATGTGTCATTTGATGTAATTACAGAAAGTTTTAGATTCAGCTAAGAATTTCATTTGTCTTTCTTTAACATGAAAGCTACTTACTTATTACAGTATTTCCAACTGCATATTTAGGTGAAAAGGATTTCAGTGCAGTGGAGCAATAATTTCTGCAAAACCAACAAAATGCAACAGAACATTTGTGATTTCTTTTATCAGAATCCGAACCTCATTAAATTTCATCAATCAAAATTTTAAAAATATTTCAGCTTATCATCATATGTTTTAGTTTGGGTCTTCTTAAGAGCAGACTCTGACACAAAGTTTTAAGTTTTCTGAGAGTAGTCCTAAGAAAGACCAGTGTGAGAATGGGGAAGTAAGACAGGGAAAGGAAAGATGGAAGACTGTAGAGATGAACTGTCAAACAAATTAGCCCTGTGGGTAACTGGAGCCAGTGCCCCAGAGTCATCCCACCAGAGGGTAAGGCAGCTGGGGTATTTAATCCATTGACTCCCAGCAGTCACTGAGGGGTACCCCTAAGCAGTGCAATTTCCCATCACTTTTAGCCCACCATGTGAGTGGGCAGAGGCTCTGGTGGCAGGACCAGACTGTAGGCAAAGAGCTGCCGTTGGGAAATATGTCCTGAGCTGAGCGTAGGGCACTGACAGTATCGCCTACACCACTCTGCCTATGGTTTTCATAGCATAATAAGAAAAGTGTGCTGAGAAAATTGCATATAGAAATTACGGTTCGGGGATTTTTTTTAGAGAGGTGATGGGGTTGGTTTGCTTTTTTTTTTTTTTTTTTTTTTTTTCAGTTTCCCTCCAGTACCCATCTTAGAAGTCCACCACATCATTTCTGTAGAGCTTTTTTTTTTCTGATTCATCTGTTTCCCATCACATATCAAACGATGTGGTCTCCGGGCTTTACATTCTAGAGATGGAACGCATGCCCTACCGTGGTGAGATTTCAGAAGAGAAGATCAGTTCTCTGTCAAACTTCATCACTACCCCTTCAAAACACGAGGAAGTGTTTTTAAGCTGCTCATCTAGAGCCTGCCACATTTATGAGACAATCACACTTCCTCATCTTCTCCACCCTGACCGTCTGCTCTTTCTCGGAGGCTAAATCAAGGTTACTTCTCTTCCTCATGTTGCATACAAATATGTCTGGTATGTTGGTACCACATATGTACTCACTCATCTTACTGCTCTTCCATTTTTCTATACATCCTGTGTGTCATCCCTTATGATCTTCTTACTTCTCTTGTATACAAGCTAATATATTAATAAGTGGATGCAAGCATTGTCTCCTAGTGTATTCCATCCAAACACCTACAGATCAAAATATGTAAATATTATTTTCTGATAAATTTTATTTTGTTTCTTTATTTCAAAGTAAGGATGTTATATTGATTATTTAAATTATGTATAACATATTTTCCTTGAGTTTCATTTAGGATATTAAAGTCAGAATTATAGAGTATTTGTTATAAAAAGGAGAATTAGGTCTCCTAGGATGAGAACCATTAGATTAGATATGCCATTTATGCTATGCATACATTTGACAAACTATAATTTGAGTTCTAAATACCCTAATGAGAATAAGGGCAAAGCAATCTTAGGTAATCTTCATAATTATGTATCAGATATATTAGACATTTTCTTACACCTTGTTTTTAGGGATATGACTTATGAAAAGGAGACACAGCACCTTTTAATGATCTCAACATGGCCATACATAGTCCATAACACTGTTGCTTAGAATATTTATAATTGTACACAAGTAGAATTATTCTATTCCTTATTCATTTTTCTTTTCCATGAGTAATTCTGATCAAATGAACAGGCTCTTGCTTATACTACACTGCAGTAATGAAAGTGGAATGCATTCCTACCTAGCCTTCCATTGTGGTGTGTCAATATCACATTCCTCATTTCCTAGCCCACCCATATTGTTTAAACAAATTGAATAGGCCTCATAAAAGTGGATATTGGGTATAGTGTAATATCCCCAAAGCCAACCTTATAACAAAGATTTGGTTGCAAATCCCATTTCTCTATTTGAGGTGTCATCCCAAGAAGCGTGGCAAAGAACTAGGGAAGTGAGATGGGAAGAGAGCAGTCAA
This sequence comes from Micronycteris hirsuta, assembly GCA_004026765.1. Taxonomy (NCBI): domain Eukaryota; kingdom Metazoa; phylum Chordata; class Mammalia; order Chiroptera; family Phyllostomidae; genus Micronycteris; species Micronycteris hirsuta. The sequence continues at coordinate 22,626 of PVJI01018609.1, read as the reverse complement.
TAGCAAGTGGGTTACAGCTGTGGGCACCTAGAATTAAATTCTACTAAAGTCCCTCAAGGAGACTGAGCAGAACACACCTCAAAACTATCTCACCAATGGGCATGGAAGATGGGCTATTTGCCTAGCAACTTTCCTTCACTCATTGAATGAGAGTTGCTTCTAGAAGTTATAACCCCACACCTGCACTGCTGCATGTGTGGGCTGAGCATTCCACATCCAGAGAAAGCCTTCAGGCAGAGGGGTAGTCATATAACAATTGTCCTCCAAAGAGCTAGGTGACCTCCAGGGGTCAGTGAAGAGGATATGCATGGGATACCAGCAGCATCTGCTGAAAATGAACAGAAGGGAGTCTAAATTGCCAATTCCTCCTATCCTCTTACACCTGGTCCCAGGGCAGGACATCTTTATGGGACCAGCATTTCCTTCTCTTGATGGATGTGGCTAGTGATTGATGTTATGTAAATAATTATTCTTGTATCATGACCTGGTAGCCCTGGATCCTTGCCAAGGTGCAGGCTGAATTTCAGGGCATCATTAAAACAGGAAGGATACACCAAACATCGTAATTTTATCCCTTGATCAAGATATATCCACTGATGGAACTGCCCAGCTTCGTCCTACCCATCAGAGCAAGGCCATGCCCATGGATTACTTCCCTCCAGATTGTCTCAGCAGAACTGGGACCTTACCTCTCACTGGCTCACTTTTCAGACCTACTGAGAGATGGGATAGTCATTATTGGCTCAAATCCTTAATCTTGCTTATGCTTCTTTGTGGCCATGTCATGCTGACCAGTAGAACATTGATTTGAATTCATGTATTCAATGTAATGTTGAAAAACAAAACATACTCATTTCATCCTTTTTTGAGGTATAATTGACATAACATTATATTAGTTTCAGGTGTGTGAAATAATGATTATATATTTGTATGCATTGTGAAATGTTCACCACAATAAGTCTAGTTAACATCTGTTAACATTTATTGCATAATTTATTTACCCTTATGAAATAATTATAAAAATATTGTATAAGAAATTCCTTATCACTCTTATTTGAAGTAATGGCACTATTATTTTAAATCCATAGAAATGCAATTGAAATATTCATACTCAGAAAAAGTGTCATTACCACAGCATCTAGTGAATAAAATACACAAAAATATTTCCTATATTTTAGAAGATAAGCTTAAAATACAAAGTAAATTATTAAAAACTGACTAACCATCATATGCCACTTAATTTTGCTTACTGATTTTAGATTTTGTTTTGTTTTTTTGTGGAAAACTAAGCCCAGGACTCTCTTTCACGTACATCTTCAATACTGTCAATGTTATGAGTTAATTGTTTACCCCAAAAATGTATATTGAAGTCCTAATGCCTGGTACCTAAGAATGTAATCTTATTTGCTAATAAATGTAATTAGTTAAGATAGGTCATGACGAAATTAGATGGACCTAAGCCCAACATGACCAATGTCCTTATGAGGAGAAGAGACTGACACAGACAGAGGAACGACACCATGTGACAATGAGGTCAGAGATTAAAGTGCTGCATCTGCAAGCCAAGGAACACCACCGATGGTCTGCAAAACACCCGAAGCAGGAAGAGGCAAGGAAGGATCTTCCCCTTACGGGTTTCAGAGGAAGTACAGCCCTGCTCCCTTGATTTTGGATGGCTAGCCTCCAGAACTGTGAGACACTAAATAGCTGTTGTTTTAAACCCCCAGTTTGTGTAGTTTTTATGGCTACACTGGGAAACACTCAGCTTCTCTCCTTAATTCATATTTTTAAATTTCTTATTCCATCTGCTATTCATCTGTCTCTTCTTTCCTTTCCTCCTTCTTAATTTCTTCCTGGGTGAAAGCTATACTAATATTTTGCTTCAGCCCAGCAACCACATAGCTACAGCTCACCAAGCACTTATAGCAATCCTATTGTCCCAAAGGTGACAGTGTGTTTGATCTTACATGCCACGTGTATGATGACAAGATCTTGAACTAAAAAACTACATTGCTAAAATGTTTTCACTCAGGATGCCCACCAAATCCAAAATTGCTTTAAGCTAAGGCTGCTGTTTTGGGATCTGTTCAGGATAAGGAGAAATAATAGCTATTTCACTTACCTGGCTCCAGCCCTGGGCACCGACCTCTCCCCATAGTCATACCTCACCTTAATCTTCCTCAGCAGATGAACCTGTGGTCCAGTTACTAGGACCAATCCGGATGTTAGGTAAGAGGAATTTGAGAGCTCCAGTGCACTGCTCTGTGATGGTGGCTGAACTCTGTGCCACTGGGCTGCTTGTGCCCTTGGGTGTTCCTCTGTCACCGCAAGTACACTCTACATCATGGTCATTGTGTACTAATTGCTTATCTTCTCTGATTAACTACAGGCAGTGTCTGTCTCTTATATTTGTACCCTAGAGTCTTAGCATGTGATTGTTTATATATTGAATGAGGTGAATGAGGAAATGCAGCATCGAGTCACATTTGCTGCTTCCCTCAGATTTGATGGTTGGGTAGGCTTTAGATTTTCCAGAGATTCAGTGCCTAACTCATGCCCCAAAGAATAAGGAGTGCATTTCCTGTGCTCCTAGATTTCTTTTACTTACAGTTATACTCCACACTGTGGTGGTAAATTTTATGTGTTAACTTGGCTAGTCCATGATACCTAGATACATCTGGATGTTGCTGTAAAGGTATTTTTAGATGAGATTAATATTTAAATCAGATTTTAGGTAAAGTAGATTACTCCTGCTATGGACTGAATGTGTCCCCACTCCAGATCCCTATGTTGAAGCTGAAATCCCCAGTGGGATGGGTTATAGAGGTGAAAACTCTGGGAGGTAATTAGGTCATGGACCCTCATGAATGGGATTAATGCCCTTATAAAAACAGACACAAGAGAAATTATCCCTTTCTCTACCATGTAAGGACACGGCAAGTTGTCCCTCTGCAAACCAAGAAGAGGACTCTCACCAGGAACCATATTAGCTTACCGAACCAAAGTGGGATTCAGCTACCTGCTGCACCAAAAGGCAAACTCTAAAAGCAGAGGCTACTGAGAAAGGAAAAAGAGTTTTATTTTAATGCTAAATGATCTAGTACTTCTCACCTCAAAGCATATCTCCTCTTCAAAATCCAGACAAAACCCAGCTGTCCTCAGCAAGTCCAAAACAAAAGGCAATGCCCAGAATTCCTGCTCTATTTTCAAGTACCATCCTTTGGAGCCCAAGGTGGCTTCTAAGCGGTCATCCAGGTAGCTTAGCTTGTTCCCAGCTGCTTTATGGCTTCAGGCTTTTTCCTGGAGGCTGTGTGTGGTGTAGGTGCCCACCACTGGCCATTTGACTTCTAGGGCCACAAGGTCCCATGCTCCCAGGCCAGAGAGTATGCACAGACACTGGCAAATCCTTCACCAGGTCAGCAAGAGAGAGAAAGACTCCCTCCTGGAGGCCATAGGCCATGGAACTGCTAAGGTCACATTGCCTTTGGAGAGGACAGACCAAGTACACTGTCTGAGTACAGGTCCTGAGTGACAAATCATGAGCAATAAAGTGATTTCTTAGTTCCCCCAGGTTTATATTCATTTCCAATGTGGGATGGACCAGGTGCTTTCTCAGAATGACCAGTTAACTTCCTAAACTTTCACATACTTTGGGTGGGTCCATTTGCCAACCAATTCCTTCTTTCTCTTGACTGTACCGATAGGCCTCTTTGGTCCAGCAGCACCCCCTGCCACCATTTTAACTTCTACTGCATATGTGCCTGGCTTCCCCTGGTCCAACCCCCAACTAGTACCAGAGAAGGTAGGGGGGCATTTTCCCTCTTACACAATTATTTTGCTAGCCATACTTGTGCTCAGTGTAAGAACTTCCTCCTGTTACCCTCTTGCCCAACAGCAGGGAAGCGTGGGCAGCGTGCTTACATGAGCAATGTAGCCCTGTCCAGCAGACCTGGTGCTGCCTCTCCATGGCCCCGGGCAGTGTGCAATCTCCCATGGCAGCCTCTCCTGTTCTCCACCCTCAGACCATTCCCAGCAGTCTAAACAGACTACCTATAGATATCAAGCTGGCATCTTGATTTTTAACCTCCTAGCCTTCAGAACTATGACCCAGTCTGTGGTATTTTTGTTAAAGAAGCCCAAGCATCCAAAGGGTTAAGACAATCCTCCATAACGGTGAAGGAACCCTCATCCAATCAGCTGAAGTCCTTAAGGCTAACCTTCACTGAAGAAGAGGGAATTCTGCCAGCAGACAGCCTTCAGAATCAAACTGCAACTTTAACTCTTCCCCTAATCTTCAGCCTGCGGTCTACCCTGAAGATTTTGGACTGCCAGCCCCCATAATCACATAAGCCAAATTCATAAAATTTATCTATAGATAGATAGATATGGAGAGAAAAATAAACATATGAATAGATATATGGCTATATATTTTTCTGATTCTATTTCTCTAGAGAACCTTAATACACATCCCACCCCCTCCAAGGACCAACGACCTGCCTGGGAATGCCAGATTCATTCGCTCCCTTGTAGACAGATGGTCCGTGTCTCCTTGGCTCTCAAATAGAGTATGCTTGCAGCTACCCTCATGCTCTGTGATCAGTCCCATTATCATGTGCTCTGACAGGCAACCCCTCCTGCCAGTTGCACCACTTCCCAGATTGTGTGTGCAGCCTGCCTGACTAGGCTTGCCCTCAGCCTTTCACACTGGTCATTCAGATTTGGTTCTGGAACATGAGGCCCCTGTATTAGTCATATTTTTATTTTCTATACTTTATGGTGCTTTGACATATGTACTGGAGTCTGAAGAGACTGCAGGGCTAGCTAATTCCTAGAGATAGTAGACAACTTAACTGTGAACATGCTTTTCCTATACAAACCAATCAATCCAGGGTCCATGTCCCCAACTCCCTCCTTTATCTAACTTTCAACACCAAGCCAATATCCCCCTGCCCTAAATCACCCAGGGCCAGGTCCCAGACAACTAGAAACCACCCTTTTAGCTTAGAGCCTATGGACATTCAAACTATTTAATACATAACTTGCTTAAATTTTTCTACCCTTTCTTGCTCATTCAATCCTGAGGAAACCACAATAAAGGCTCTGAGCCACGCTCTCACCTCGCTTCTGCCTCCTGACTGATCTTGATGCTTCTCCATGTGACCCTGTGTGGCTTGACCTGCTTCCTCCTCTTGGGAAATGTAGGTAATAAACTTTTCTTCAAAGACAGTTGTCTTCATGTCTTTCATCACACCATATCTGACTCAAGTAAATCCCAGGTACATTTCAAGACAACACCATCTCCGTTTCTTCCCTCCTCTCATCTATTTCCCCTCCCCTACCAAGTATGGACAAAGGATTTCTAAAACCATTGTAAAATAAATTATGTTCTGGGACAGTCTCGGGAGGTCTGCTGGCAGAACTGCATAAGCGGGGGGATTTAACATTCTCCTTTATGTTGTTTCAGTGATATAAGTGTAAAAACTGAGATTCATTAAAAATGAGATGATTGTTCTGATTTGGCAATTATTATACCTGCTGGGATTGGAGTGTTTATTTATTTCAATATAAGGAAATTATTCAGCAACATGTGCCCTATCTGGCCAAAAATATATGGAAGAATAACGTACGTTCTTTCTGGGTTTTCTGAACCAGCTGATAGCTGTCTGTCCTCAAATGCAGGCCAAAGAAGTTTTACCCTGTGCAAATATGCCAGGTGAACAGATTGGGACTCAGATGGACCCTGCGTGAGGGAGCCAGACTCCAAGGAGGGAAGAATGCCCACAGTGGTGGTGGGATCCAGACACTGACCTTGGACAGTCTTTGTGACCATATGTCCATCTGGCTGAGTATCATTTAATAAACCACTGCCTTTGTGCTTCTACCGTTCTTTCAACAAAAGCATGACCCTGGTCTCTGGTGCTCATGCCTCTATTATGTTCCCTTTCTGTTGCTCTGTGTGATATCTTTAAGCAGGATCCTCCTGATTTGTTAAATTCTTTGAAATGAATTTTTCAAACACCTTCAGCTTCTTGTCTCCAGATTAAGTGTTTTTGTAACTTTTCAACCATTTTATCATTTTTATTCTTTTTTGAATACTCTCCAGTTTTCCATATTATTCTTAGACCATGGAGTTTAACTGGTGTGTGAGATTTTACACATAAAATAGGACATTAAATGATGCAGACCTCAGCTCATAGGGTCCACGGCGTTATGGCTGAGATGAGACAGATTCACATGGACTACCGAATCATGTGGAGGAAGGGATGGCACGGCTACTCTCTCAAGGGGAGAGCACCCTGACTCGCTCTTATTGCTTTTCTGGGCGCATTACATTGAGGATGGCCCTCATTTATTATGCACAGATTCACTTTAGGTGGTTATCTTTTACAGAACACAAAGGAGAGGATGTTGCTAATTACATCAGAAAAGAAGGATATTTGCAAATGTAAAGGGAAAAGTGGTTGAACTGGTTACACTCGTCCTCGGAAGGTTTAGCATAGATTTTAGGAAGTTACTTTAAAGATATGCAACAAACATTTGCTGCCTCAATTCAGGGTGAGAGAGTTTTAGCATAAAAAGCAAGTCTGAAAGCGGACTAGATACAATGCAGGCCTGATTCCCACGGGAGAACCTATCTATGGGCGTGGGTCCTGTGTACCGGACCTCGCTTTCCACTGGCCTTTCAGAATGGGAGCTGGGCCCACGCCACACAGAATGGTCTCCTATAATTAAATATCACTTAATTATATTTAAATTAAATTATATATGATGTATTTGTGAATACATCATATATATTTGTGAATGATATATATTTGTGAATGAATATATATTTGTGAATGAATACATTTGTAAGTGATATATTTGTGATAAGTGACAAGGTTGAATCTCTCACTCCAAATTTCCTAAAGGTAAGGAAAAGAGACACTGACACAATCTGCCAATAAGCTCAAGAGTTGGATTGATAAGGAAAACAGTCCACTTCGATTTTTAAGATAAAAAGTATCATTTAAGCCCTGGCTGATGTAGCTCAGTGGATTGAGCTCGGGCTTCGAACCAAGGGGTTGCCGGTTTGATTCCCAGTCAGAGCACATGCTTGGGTTGCAGGCCAGGTCCCCAGTGGAGGCCATGTGAGAGGCAACCACACATTGATGTTTCTCTCCCTCTCTTTCGCCCTCCCTTCCCTTCTGTCTAAAAATAAATAAATTATTTTAAAAAAAGTATCATTTAAAAAATTATTTCAAGCAAATTCACCACAGAACATTTTCCCTGATAGTTTACATCTATTCCAGCTAACAGTCCATCATGTCAATTATCAACAAGCCAGGTCCTTTATCAACAATTCTATTTTTTAAAATGATATATATGCTATTATCATGTTATGTTTGTTATCATAAAATGTGAACACAAATGTGCTGTGTACATAAAATATAAATAGGTAATTATGTCTTCTGTGTTTTTTATGGCACCTTGATCTATTGTAAGAATTAAACAACTCTTGACAGCTGTTCAACTTCTTGAGAGAGCCAGGGTAGTGTAGTGTAACAGTGAAGTGCTAGGAGCCTAGAGCCTGGCTTCGAGTCCCAGCTTGGTTCTCAAATAGTGCAGACCTCCAAGTAGGTCTGCCTAACTACTCCATACCTCCTTTCCTCATCTGTAGACAGGAAATAGTGGTAATAATGATAACACCTATTTCCAGGGGGCTTCTCAGCATTAAATAAGTTAATTCACTTTTTTTAAAAAAGACACTAAGAACAAGTCTTGCTCAATAGTCTTGCGATTATTATTATTATTATTACCATTTAATAATGAACTCTGAACATTGGTAAGAATGCTAAAACAGTTCTCAAAATCAAGTCTGTTTGTGTCCAAACACTAATGAGACCGTTTGATTATTTCTAATCAGATAATGATTAGAAATAAAGAACCAGAGGAGTGTGATCATGCAGTTTGATGAAGGATATGGGGCTGCAGGTTCTGGCTTAGTTCTGCCAGATCCTGATTCTTGGGAGAATTGAGCTATGCTCTCCATGGTGTTTCCAGTCTATGCTAAAGCACAGGGGAGAGACGATTCATTCTTTCTCCTCATTCTTCTTACAGAATCCACATTTGGTCTGTTTAATCACTGCAGCTTCTCTTATTGGCCTGAGGTTCAGATGGGACTGACACACTCAAATGTCCACAAGGGTCGTCACTGAAGGAAGCAAGCTGGTTGTAAGCAGACATACTTAGCTGGCATGTTAATTATATAGTAATACTCTCCACTTACACAAATAAATGTGTTTTCTCCAGTTTTAAGAAACACAGGATTACTCGATTAATCTTTCATTTTCCCCCTTTTGATAGTGACCCAGATACAAAGAACTGCTTTTTTTCTATAAAAAGTCAACAATACAGTCATAGTAACAGCCCCTAAAGTGTTAGGGACATAGGGAGTAGAAGAGAATGTGTTGAACTGATTAGCCCACAACCCATCTGAAGAGTTGAGCCACTTGTAAGCTCTAAGCCAGAATGCCCTGAGGCACTAGAGGATATAGAAATGCAGCCCAGAGTTGGGGACTTGCATGAAGAATTCCCCATTGTTAGATGTTGGTTCATATGGATGTACGTGGACCAGTCAGAATAGTGCTGCAAGCAGGCCCACCCCACAGCTTCACGGGAGCCATTCACAGTGTGAACTGAGCACATTATCAACCCCGTCTCTGTAGTTGTGCAACACAGCGGCATGGGCCCAAACCACTGGAGTCTCTACGTCTCTGAGTAGAAATTCTCAAAGACATTGTTTTTTAGACTGTGGCGTGCACAAAACTACTAAGATGCTTATTGAAATTGCAGAGTCATGAGGCTCATTGCCTGGGATTCTGAGAGGAGGCTCAGAAATTTTCAGTTTTTTTAAAATCTAACATTTTTAGTAAACTCTAATTTTTTAAAGAGCTTTCAACTTGCAGGAAAACTAAGGTAGTACAAAGACTTTCCATAAACCTTGTCCCTAGTTTTTCCTATTATCAACATTTTATGCAACTGTACTTGTCAACTAAGAAACAAATATTGATTCATTATTATTAACTAAATCCATACTTGGATTTAGATTTCAGATTTCCTTAGTTTTTACCTGTTGTATTTTTTCTGTTTCAGTATCCACTTTGGGTGCCACTATACACTTAGTTGTCATGTCTCTAGGGCCCTCTTGGCTGGGACAATTTTTCAGACTTTCCTTGTTTTCAATGACCTTGAGAGTTTTGAGGAGTACTGGTCAGGTATTTTGTAGATTTTGTAGAGTATCCCTTTATCAAAACTTGTCTGCCATTTTTCTTATGATATGAATGAGATTATACATAGTTGGAAGACCACAGATGTAAAATGCCATTTTCATTACATCGTATCAAGTGTATATACTATGAACCTGACTCATCACTGCTTGTGTTGACTTTGATTATGTGGCTGAAGTAGTGTTAGTCAGATTTCTCTCCTGTAAAATTACTGCCCCACCCCCATTATTCTCTTTGAAGGAAGCCAGTATGAGCAACCTACACCTGAGGGGTAAGTTATGCTCCACCTCTTTGAGGGCAGAGTATCTGTATAAAGTATTTGGAATTCTTCTACATAGGAGATTTATATCTTCTCTCCCATTTACTTATTCAGTGATACATTTATACCAATATGGACTCATATATAGCATTTATTTTATACTTCAGATTATAACCCAATATGTACTTTGTTTTCTTGCTCAAAATGTCCCAGTTTTGGCCACTGGGGAGCTCTTTCAGTTGGTTTCTGTGTCCCTTTCACATACTTCCATCAATGTGGGTTTTGAGTCACCATTTTAACAAGCTCCCCAAGCAGTTCTAAGGACCACTCTGGGAGAAATGTGACTTAGGGTGTGCTGTGAGCTCTGCTAACTACAAAATGCCACCCATTCATTGATTTCTTCAGCAAGCGGGTAAAGAATGACTTCTGACTATCTTACCTATTCAGCAAACACTTACTGATCGTCACTTCCTGCCTCTTTTCTGCCAGGCACTGTTCTTGATGCTGGGAACACAGAGCTTGTCTGGAAATTCAGACTTGGGGATGAATATGTTATGGGAGAAATGTGGATGTGGCTAACAGGAGAGAGGAAAAGATGTCCCTACCAAACCATTTACCTGTATTTAGTCAGCACCCCAGAAACTAGAAAAGAGCATGTTAAAAATTGGGAGAGATTATGTGTAAGGGATAGAGCAGGGTCCTGGAAGACAAGGGCACAACACCTATGGAAGATTTTGAATTACACAGGAAAAAAAATGCTTTATCCGCTGAGACTGAAGAAAATAAATTAGCTATGGAAATTTTTATAAATTGGGTGGTGAGGGAGGCATGTTTGAGGTCACCTATAATAACTTTATTTTCTGGATAAAACTGGAGGCCAGGTCATCCTTACGAGAGTGAGGGGTCTGGGGTTGAACACGCTGCCTGGGAGAGCACCGAAGTTTCGAGACGGTGGTTTTAGAGGGGAAGTTAGAAGCCGTTCAAGAGACAAAACCACCACAATAATTTGAAAAGAGAAAACTAAATATAAAGAACTGTTAACTATATGAAAGTCAAGAGAGAATTCCATGATCTCACAGAGGAAACAGCTACCATGTCTTAGGCTAGACAAGCTGGGCGAGTACAAGGGGTCATTGGAACCCGTAACTCAGAGGAGTGGCCCCACGGGCCTCAGACCCAGACCTCTGAGGGGGCGGCTGGCTGGCTGATGATGGTCAGAAACAATGAAATTGTCTCTTCAAGTGTGGAAACAGCTGAGTTCAGGATTCAGCTGCTGCTGCAGGAAGGCACTGTCCCTCCTTGGTAAAGAGGCATTGCTGGGGTATTGTTCAGAAGAACCACAAGCAGAAAGGAGTTTCAAGTCCCTCCTTCTTCTTCCAGGTTTGCAGGCTTCCTGTAGTATCCCTAAGTGGTAGAGCCCAACATGGGCTTTGCAGGATCTCAGCCCAGCATCACAAAGCTAAATAGAGAAGTGTGAGTTTGGAGCTGAGAGGGAGTGACTGTCACGGCTACCACACAAAGCCCTCAACTGCGTGAGTTACATTTAGAGACTGCATACACATGTGAGTCTGCACTGGCTGAATTCTTTCCTCCCTTGTCTGCAAATCAAGTCTTCTTCTGTCAGGGCCTTGCCCTGCTGGAGGTCTCGCCTCATTCCAGGAGTCAGCCACTGATTCCTTTGGTTGCTTAACCTGCTCCAGAAATGCTTGATGGACCATCTGGTTCAAAAGGAACTAAACAAGGGTTACAAGCATCCATTGAAGGATGAGAAGATAAGCAGAATGTGATATATGCATATGACAGAATATTTTTTAGCTTTAAAAAGGAAGAAATTTCTGATATATGCTATTATATGCATGAACCTTGAGGACATTATAAGTGAAATAAGCCAGTCATAAAGAAAAATAGTACATAATTCCACTTAGAAGAGGTACTTAGACTAGTGAAATTCATAGAAACAGAAAGTAGAATGGTGGTTGACAGGGACTGTGGGAGGGGAGAATGGGGAGTTGTTATTTAACAGGTACAGAGTTTCAGTTTTACACGATGAAAATGTTCTGTGGATAGATAATAGTGATGTTTGCACAACAATGTGAATGTCCTTAATGCCACTGAACTAGACACTTAAAATAGTTAAGACGGTGAATTATATATTATGTATATTTTACCACAGTTTAAAAAAATTTTAAAGGAACTAAAGAAAAGTTACAGCTAGGGAATATGGGTGGGCGACCCCTAGCCTGACGTATCACAGGTCTCCATGATCCCCTAGTGATTCATTCCTCAACTCACCTTCATGAGCAGCTTTTTCCAGGCTTTGCTTCATAAATTTCAATGTGTTTGTGTCCTCATTTGCTCTGCTGCACATGCCTGCACCCAAGATGTATGTGTATGTGCAGGGACAGCCTTCCCCTCTAGTTTTCCTGTGAATAATGTTATTTCAGTGGATGATAATAACAGTTAGTAGTAACTGAGTTTTCCAATGTGAGGCATATATATATATTTTTTAAAGATTTTATTTAGTTATTTTTAGACAGAAGGGAAGGGAGGGAGAAAGAGAGAGAGAGAAACATCAATGTGTGGTTGCCTCTCATGTGGCCTCCACTGGGGACCTGGCCTGCAACCCAGGCATGTGCCCTGACTGGGAATCAAACCAGCGACCCTTTGGTTCACAGCCCGCGCTCAATCCACTGAGCCACACCAGCCAGGAGGCATATATATTATCAACAACAAATCTGTGTTGTAAATAGTATTTTCATCTCCATTTTACAGTTGAGGAAACTAAAGCTCAGAGAGTTTGTGACTAAGATTACCTCACCTCTCTGCAAAGTGGAGAAGCCAGGACAGATCTGGGCTCTCTGACTCAGAGCCAGTTCCCTTAGGCTCTGTACTCCACTGCCCCCTAGTGGGCCCTCTAGTCTTGCACGGTCTCACTGACCCCGGGCTCAGGTAGGAGGCCCCGCCCCTCCGCTTCTTTCCCACTCAGTGAGAGGTCATTTCACAGTTGTTACTTCTGTTTTCCAAGTGCAGTCTGTACTTCCGCAGCATGGCCCCTCCTTTCAGCCCTGGAACTACACTGGCTGTATTATGGCAAATGGTAGCAGTGTCTGAGTCTTGCTGCATGCCTAGTGAGGTTCCCCAGATTCTCACCTCCCAGCAGCATCCCTGGTGGCTTCCAAGACTCGCGGCAGGATTAGTATGTACTGGTTACAACAGCCCTGTCACTCTCTACAGGAGCATCTCTGATAGATTTAAGAGTTCTTCTAAGCTTCTCTGCTTGTGTTGATCCTTTGAATGGTAAAAATCAAAACAAAACAAAAAACCCAAACCCACAAAACGGATTTCTATTTCCCAGCTACATAAGTATTTTGGGAAGTAAATAACTCCCCCCATTTCTCTATTGATCTGAGTGGTCTCGGTGGGGTTCTGAGTGGGGGACCTATTCCACGAGAAGTACGTTTTTTCTAGACCACAAAGGCCACTGTGGATGTCTTCAGGAAGTATGGGCGATGCAAATATTTTTTGTTGTTTGATCCAGGATTCAGTTGAAGTTGACACATTGCATTTGGTCACCATGTTTGTTCAGTCTCTTTCAATCTAGAGTAATCCCCCCTCGCTTTTTTTGTGTGTCACGTGGAACTTTTTGGAAGATTCCAGGTGAGTTGTTTTAGATTTTCTTCCTTGTCAAATTTGATCATTTCTTCATGATTAGATTCATGTTAAATAATTTTGACAAGATTAATTTGTAGATGGTGTTTTGTACTTCTTATTGCCTCATATTAGGAGGCACATAAAACCCCATCTGGGAATTGCGCTCTCAACAAATATGTGTTGACTGTGTTGTGCACGCAGTACGCTGAGCACTCTGCTATGCGATGAAGATATAGGGGACCCACTGATTCAAGTGTGAGGTAAAAAGATAAGGAAAACAGAAGTTCAGGCTTAACAATAGGGAATAGATTTGCCTACACATAACAGAAAACTCAGTTTACAGTAAGTAGTTGTACCAAACAGAGGGAGGTTTGTTTTTTCTTGTGTAGCTACAAGTCAGGAGGCAAGCAGTCTAGAGCTGACAGTACCTCCACCATATTCAGGGACTCTTTCGCTCTCTCTATCTGCCATCATTAAGGTATGGCTTTAATTTCCATGGAGCTAAGATGTTTCCTACCACCCAGACATTGTGACTCCCTTCCAAGCAGGAAGAAAAGCAGTGTCCAGTGACTCTGCACCCCTTTGAGAGAACTTTATCAGAGGCAGCACCCAGTGATTCTGCTTGCATCTCATTTGTTAGAACTGTGTCACATGGTCAACCTTATATGCAATGTTGTGTGGGAAATATAGTTGATGGTAACATTGCTACCCTTAAAAAAAACAGGCTTCTGTTAGTAAGAAAGAAGGAGAGAATGGATATTAGGTAGACAATTGGCAGTCTTTGCCGTGGAGGATATAAGGTAGACTTTTAATGACTGGAGAGACAACTAACTACACATGTTGTGCATGAGAATTTAAAAGTTCCCATAAACTAGGAAAAACTGATTCTTCTGTAGTCATGGTAACAATTAGCCACCAGAATGAGTTTTACATATGTTAAATTGATGAATGACAACTTGCCTCAGTGAACATGCTTTTACAACCTAACGATCAGAGATTGACTCACTTTAGTAAGCACACCCTTGAGTGCCACCCAATCAACAGTAGCTCAGCCAGCAACCACACTTCTATAGATGATGTTAACCTCCTTACACCTCTGACAGTCTTTCAATCCCTGAACTCCATGCTCCCAAAACCTTTTATAAGTTAATACTGCATTCTGTTCAGAGAGACTGAGCCTAACTAGCATAGTTCCCCCTCACTATAGTAAATAATACATTCAGCTTTGTTTTCTTATTTCTGGTATTACATGTAGTCCTGTTAAAATCAAACCAGAATCACATTCCTTAAATTCTTTGCATCCTCCACAGAGGACTCATTCCCCAAGCAAAGCCTCGAACATCTCAGTCTGTACCTCAGTGGATTAGGCTCCAAAGCACACAGAAATATCAGCAGCCCAGACTGATAGAGAAAGAAACAAAACAGAGTGCCTGGTGTTGGAAAACCATCCAGATGTTGACAGGTGATCTCTCTGTTTAGAGCACATTTATTGCTTATTGTTAAGGAAATTATTTAACCTTAATTACTTAAACACCCTCTCTCCAAACACAGTCATAGTCAGAGCTACTGAAGGTTAGAGTTTCAACACATGAATTTTGAGGGGGCAAAATAACAGGGCCTGCACACCACTCAGGAGATGCCAGGATTTTACACAACTTAGTAGTGATGGTGTCGGAAGTGAGGAAAGATATATAAGTGTGTTCCTGTCCTCGTAAACAATGGCTCAGAAATGGGGCGAGCCTTGAGTCTCATAGTGGAGAACACTTGCTGTCATAGGGCTTGCTGAAAACAAGTGTTAAAGACTTCCTTTTTGACACATTGTATTTTTATTCATTAAAAATACAGAATTTCCTAGATTTTTTCTTATGACAGTAAGAAAAGAATCCAGTATAATTTTAGCAGGAAGTAACGTGCATTCATATAGGCATGTTTTTGCCCTGCTGTGAATCAGCTTCAGCAAAGGTATCCAGTCCAGGTTTTCTGCTGTGAATTCGGCTAACACACTCCTCTCTGTTCTGAAAACATCATTACCACCCTCACCCCTGTCCATGATTATCTATCCTCTATTTCAAAAAAGGCACAACTAGAGGTTCCTTGAAGGAACATGACCAAATACACTTTGGGGCCAAGAAATGGTTCTGTCCCTCAGTGAAGGTGGCCGAAATGCCACATTTTTCTTTCTTCTATCTAAGAGGCAGAAAAATGCTCTAGTTTCTGACCTATGACATGAAAAAATACATACACACACCCCACAACCCCCAGCCTGCTGTGTCCACACTTTAAACTCCCGCCAACAGATAAAAAATGGACACTTTGAAATGTTTAGAACAGAAATTTCACATGGACTAAAATGGTTTCATTTTAGAACACTAGAACAGATACTACTCAGATGAATTTGAGACAACAGAGATAAAGGATCCAATTAAAGAAATAGCATATTACAATACTTTTAAAATACCATAAAACCAGAAAAATGTTTCCAGTGCTGCAAAACTGATTTGGAGAATATAGAATTGATTAAGATAGTGTATCTTAACATAATAGAATAAGCTACTTACTTCCAAGCTAGATTGAAGTACAGTGGATTAGATATTAAAATATTCAGGCAACCAATGTATAATTTCAAATAATTAATGCAATTAGGAGGATAATGCTTGTTCTACTCACATGTACTCCTTTCCTAAATATCCTCTGACCTCAAGCATGCCATCATTCATAACATGGGGGTAACAGAAGGAGAAGTGAGACAGGCAAGAAATTGAAAACCTATTTTAAAAAATAATGACAGATAACTTCCCTATCTTGGTGAAAGAAATAGACACACAAGTCCAGAAGCACAGAGAGTCCCAAGCAAGATAAACTGAAAGAGGCCAACACCAAGACACGTTGTAATTAATATGCCAAAGATTATAGACAATGAGACAATCTTAAAAGTAACAAGAAAAAAGGAGTTAGCTACCTACCAGGGAGCTCCCATAAAACTGTCAGCTGATTTCTCAACAGAAACTTTGCAGGCCAGAAGGGAGTGGAAAGAAATATTCAAAGTGATGAAAAGTAAGGACCTATAACCAAGATTACTCAACCCAGCAAAGCTATCATTTAGAATTGAAGGACAGATAAAGAGCTTCCAAGACAAGGAAAAGCTAAAGGAGTTCATCACCACCAAACCAGTATTGTATGAAATATTAAAGTGTCTTCTTTAAGAAGAAGAAAAAGATCAAACCTACGAACAATAAAATGGCGATATACATATTTATCAACAATTGAAACTAAAAAACAAAATAAACAAGCAGAACAGAAACAAAATCAAAGATACACAGAACATTTTGACAGTTGCCAGGTGGGAGGCATTGGGGAAATGGTGTAAAAGGTGAAGGGATTAAGAAATTCCAATTGGTTGTTACAGAAAAGTCATGGGTATGTAAAGTACAGCTATAAGAAATATAGTCGATAATAGTCTAATACCTATGAATCATGCCAGGTTGGTATGGGGTAATGGGGACCCTGGGGTGACATGCACTAGGCCATGCAAGGGGTTCTGGGGGGAGATAATTTAAAAGGAGTGTGTAGAAACACCACTTCTTTTTGGATCTCCCCTCCTTCCCAGTCTCTAGGGGCTAGAGATCCTGGGCCCTGAACATTAGACATAGTGAGAGGGGAGTGGAGGACACTTGGTTCTTTCAGTGGCAGGCCCAACGGCCCTGCCCTGTGCAGACCTGTCAGCAGCCACAGACCCCACACCCCTCCCCAGGCGTGGACATGTCAAGTGTTGCCAGCACAGGCCTGCCAACAGTTGCCAGTGTGGCCCTGTAGAAAGAGGACAGCATGCTACAAGGAGGAGGCCTAGAGGCATAGTCTCTGGAAAGATGCCTGAAGCTAGACAGTGACTGGAGACCCGCTAAGCAACCTATGTTTATACTATTTTTGGGTGGGAGAAGAGGTTACTGCTGCAAACTTGGGCTGAGCTGGCAGATGGTGACAGGGTGATTTTTGGGGGAATGTCTTAGACCAAAGATTATATACCTTCTTCAGTTGTCTTGCATTATTTTCAGTTCTTGAATCTATGTAATAGTTGTAATGACAAATATTTAAATAGCTTTGAAAATTGTTAAGTAAAAGATTCTTTTCCTTTCCACCACACTCTGTCTTTGGAGTTTTGCCTGGCAAGCAATGAGGACCCCACCCCTACCCCCACTGGTTGAGTTCAGTAACAGAAAATGGCAACTCTGCTGGGAACCTACCTGTTCATAGCAGGTCAACCCCCTGAGGAATGAGACTATGGGTCTTCCCAGTTTCTGGGAAATCCTCTGCATGCCCATTGGAGGCATCAGCCACTTAAACATGCCTAGATGGTGGAAAGGAAATGGGGCTAGGAAGGGGATGGACTCTAAGAAGGAAGAAGGATCATCTGAGTTTTGGGGCTGTTAACCATGGTCTGGCTGAAGACTAGCCCAGGAATGCTATGAGGCTAGGATTGGGAGAGGAGCATCTGAGTTTGGGGGCAGGGGCACAGTTTGGAGACCACAATTTGCAGCATCAGTTGGCTGAAGATAGGGCCCCAAAAACCTGTTTGTGAGATAGAGTTGTGGGTTCAAGTTCTGCTTATATATTCACAGTCACATGCATACTTCCAGTCATAGCTTTGTATGCCTGGGCCAATAAGGGCAGTTCTGTGCTGGCTCCTAGAGGGAGCCCATAGGGTAGAATTTAGGCATGTACTGCGATTATCCAATGTCCAAAGAGGCATTGATTTATTATTGTAATACTGTGTGGCTTACATGTGTTTTGGATTGTGGGGAAAGGTGGCCCATGCATGGTTCCCTCAGTTACTATAGCATCATGTAATTGAAACAGTATTGCCAATGGTTAGTCAGATAAGGTGAAATCCATTATTTCAATGCATTTATGTCATTGCATAATAGGGTTTTGCCAAGGACAGAGAAGTGCTTGATGGCACAGAGGAGGGAAATGGCCTCAAAACACATCCCTAAGAATAAGACACAGGAAGAAAATGAGAATGAGGAAATAAATCTTGTTAATCTCCTGAACCAAGGAGCTATAGGATTAGTAGCAGGGAGACCTCCCTAGTCATCACCCTCACCACTAGCTACTCCTGGAGCGGGGCCCACAGAGTCAATGGCTCTACTCCTGGCTCTATGGCAAGGGACAGGTCTCCACCTCAAAAACCCATCAGGGCACCTAATTTGGCCAGGGAGCCTTCCTATCTGGAGCAAGGCAGTTCCCTTTGAGGCAGTATCCTATAGGTGGAGTAACCCAGGAAGGCCAGCCTGCTGGCTACTATTGGGCCCCTACTCCATTCTCCACTTCAGACTTACTGAATTGGGAGAATTCCAACCCCTCACATAGTGAAGATCTTCAGAGAACAGCAGATCTTATCACCTCCGTTTTTGCCACTCATCCTGTGAGCTGGACAGATGTACAGGCTCTCCTTAACATCTTATTAACTGTAGATGAGAGATGGCTGGTTATAAATAAAGCAAACAAAAAAGCCTAACGTCTCCACCAAGAGAATCCCAATGGGAACCCCAACCCAGCTGGGGCAACTCCCTTGACAGAGCCTGACTGGAGCCCAAATGATGGGGACCTAACTTTCCTTGAACATTACAGAAAGTGTATCCTGGAAGGGTTTAAGAAAGAGGTGTCTAAGCAAGAGCCTGAGTAGGATATAGACCTTTCAACAAAAACCAAATGAAGACCCTTCTGGATTTTTAGAAAGGATCTACCAGGCCTACAGAAAGCACACTGATGCTGATCGGCAGATGGTGAACATGGCCTTTATTGGACAAAGTGCTCCAGATATTAGAAGGAAACTCTAGAAGCTAGATGGAGCATTGGGAATGAATCCTTCTCAGCCTGCAGACATAGCTTTTATAGTCTACAATAACAAGGAACAAGGAAGATAAAACAAGTCATGGTGTTCTTAGAAACAAAGTGGAGCAATTAGAGGCAGAGGCAGAACCCTAAAGGAAAGAGGAGAGGCCCCTTAGGTGCAGATCAGTGTGCCTTTGCAAGGAGGAGGGTAAAATATACTGCTAGAGGTTGTGAAGATGAGAGAAACTCCTATTCTCACAGGAGAGTTCATTGGAAAGTGGGACCAGAGCAGAATGAGCAAGCGGCATTTTCCCTCTCTGACCCCTCCCCCACAGACAGCGCTACAATGCAGCTAAGAGGGTTACCCCGCCCTGGTGAATACCTAAGGCTCCTACAATGTAATAGGCACACCAAGACAAAGAAATTATAGCCCAAATGAAAGAACAGCTCAGCCCTAGTTGGTATGGCTCAGTGGATTAAGTGCCAACTTGCGAATCACTGGTTTAATTCCCAGTCTAGGGCACATACCTGGATTGCAGGCCAGGTCCCAAGTGGGGGGCATGTGAGATGCAACCATACATTTGATGTTTCTCTCCCTCTCTTTCTCCGTAACATCCCCCTATCTACAAATAAATAAATAAACTCTTTAAAAAAGATGAAAGAACAGATCAAAACTCTAGAAAAAGAGCTAAGCGGTAAGGAGATAGATAGACAACCTATCTGCTGCAGAGTCCAAAACACCGGCAATCAGGATGCTCCCAGAATTGATTGAGCTCGGCCACAAAATGAAGGAAGAAATAAAGGCTACACAAAGTAGAATAAGAAAAATGTACAGAGAACCAATAGAGAAGGGAAGGAAATCGGGACTCAAATCAAGAATTTGGAACAAAAGGAAGAAATAAACACCCAACTGGAACAGAATGAAAAAAACAAGAATTAAGAAACAAACAAACAAACAAAAATGAGGAGAGGCTTCAGAACCTCTGGGACAACTTTAAGTGCTCCAACATTAGATCATACGGGTGCCAGAAGAAGAGAAAGCCAGAAATTGAAAACTTATTTGAACAAATAATGAAGGAGAAGTTCCACAATTTAGTGAAGGAAATAGACTTCCAGGAAGTCCAGGAAGCTCAGAGAGTCTCCAAGAAATTGGACCCAAGAAGGAACACACCAAGATACATCATAATTAAATTACCCAAGATTAAAAATAAGGAGACAATCTTAAAAGAAGCAGGAAAAAAGAAGAGTTACCTACAAAAGATTGCCCTTAAGGTTATCAGCTGATTTCTCAAAAGAAACCTTACAGATAAGAAGAAGCTGGAAAGAAGCATTTGAAGTAAAGAAAGGCAAGGACCTACATCCAAGATTACTCTATACAGCAAAGCTATCATTTAGAATGGAAGGGCAGATAGAATGCTTCCCAGATAAGGTCAAGTTAAAGGAGTTCATCATCACCAAGCCCTTATTACACAGAATGGCAAAAGGACTTATCTATGAAATAGAAGATCAAAAAACTATGAACAATAAAATGACAACAAACTCATAACTATCAACAAAAAAAACCTAAGCAAACAACTAGAACAGGAACAGAATCACAGAGATGGAGATCACATGGAGGGTTATCAATGGGAAGGGGAGGGGGTTAGAATGGGGGAAAGATACAGGGAATAAGAAGCATAATTGGTAGGCATAAAATAGACAGGTGTAGGTTAAGAATGGTATAGGAAATAGCCCTGGCTGATGTGGCTCAGTGGATTGAGTGCTGGCCTGCAAACCAAAGGGTTGCCAGTTCGATTCCATGTCAGGGCACATGCCTGGGTTGCGGGCCAGGTCCCTAGTTGGGGGTGCTTGAGAGGCAACCACACATCGTCTCCCTCTCTTTCTCCCAACCTTCCCCCTCTCTAAAAATAAATAAATAAATTTAAAAACCAGAATAGTATAGGAAATAGAGAAGCCAAAGAACTTATGTGTACAACCCATGGACATGGACTAAGGGGGGGGTGTGTTGGAGTTTGTGGGGGTGGTGCAGGGCAGAGGGGGGATAAAGAGGAGTAAAAAACTGGGACAACTGTGATAGCATAATCAATAAAATATACTTAAATGAAGAAAGCAAACCATTGCTACGCCAAAAATCCCAGAGAACCAATGGTAGATTCATGGGTTCTTAGAGATTACAGGGTTCTTCAAATTTGGATTCCAATCTTTGGACTTACTTATAGCAAAACCACTGTATGACTCCTTGATAGGACTGGACTCTGCACCTTTTGTTTGGGCAATGAATAGTCAGGTAGCATTTGATACCTTGAAGGAAAAGCTAGTTTTGGCGCCTGCACTAGGATTGCCCAATTTACAGAAATCTTTCATACTGCATGTTCATAAAAGGCAGGGGATTGGACTAGGGTTACTAACCCAGGCTCTGGAAAATATCCCCAGGACTATCTCTCAAAGAGGTTGGATCACATGACAAAGGGATGGCCACCATGCCTCCAGACAGTGGCAGCTACATGTGACATCTTACAGGAAGCTGAGAAGTTCACTTTGGGACAGCCTACTAAGGTACTGGTACCACACCAGGTCCTAACCCTACTGGAGCTGAAAGGAGGGCATTGACTGATGGCAGAGCCCATGGGAAAATACCAGGCCTTTCTGTTGGACAACACAAACATTACCCTGAAGACTATTACTCAGAGGGAGACTCAGCCCTCCAGCATGACTGATTGGAAATTATTGACCAGGTTTATTCTAGCAGGCTTGATCTATTGGACCAAACACTGGGAACAACAGACTGGGAGCTGTACAAAGAAGGGAGCAGCTTCATGGACAATGGCCAGTGATGAGCCAGGTATAGTCACCATAGACAAGGTAACAGAAGCCCAAGCACTTGCACCAGGAACCTTAGTACAAAAAGCTGAACTGATAGCCCTGTTGAGAACCTTAATACTGTCCCAGGAAAAGAAGGTTAACACCTACACAGACTCCAAATATGCCTTCATGGTAGTCCCTGCTCATGGAGCAATATGGAAGGAGAGAGGACTCCTACCTCGGGGAACAAGGATGGTAAACATCCAGAGGAGATTTTACAATTGTTAGAGGCGGTGAATCTACTGGACCAGGTTGCCATAATGCACTGCCCAAGACATCAAAGGGACAGTTCCCAAATGAGCCAGGGAAACCAAACTGCTGATAAAGCAGCAAAACAGTCAGCCTGCTGTGCCTGGGGGCTTTGGTCCACTGTTTGGACCTGTCAGAATTTAAACCCTACTGCACAGAATGGGATGAGAAAAGGGCCCATGAGTGGGGATTCTCTAACACTGATCCTAATTCTATATGGAAGATCAATACCATATGGAATTCTATATGGTATGAATTCTACAACTAATTCTTTATGGTGTGAATTTAACACCTAATTCTATATGGTGTGATTTTATTCCCAAGGCCCTAGTGTATCCCATCCTCAAACACCTACATGAAGAGATCCATGCTGGAAGGGATGCTTTGTTGGAGTTCAGTAGGCCACATTTGAAAAGATCTCATTTGCACAGGACCATTCAGAGGATTACCCACACCTATCAGATATATGCCAAGAACAATCCTAAGACAGAATGCACCCCAGAAAAA
>PVJI01018608.1:0-32946 GCA_004026765.1 Micronycteris hirsuta | reverse complement strand
CTTGGAGGATGGGGGGGCCTGTCCTATATGAGACACTGGAAGCATGGGGGGTCTGCAGCTGGTTACATTTGGGGAAGTGGAGACAGAGCAGGCCACAGAAGTCAGACTGTGAATATTTTTACATTTTATGCTGGAATGCTGCATGTTTCTCCTGCTTCCCTATACAGAGTTAATTTAACCTTGGGGTTAAACGTGGACATATCATTGGATACTTCCGGTGATTGGATACCAGAGCATCATCTTCTTCGAACAGAAATGAAACTCATCTTAAATAATTAGGAATTTCTATTACTTGACACAAATATATAGTAAGAACTAAGAAACAGACATCACAAATTTTACAGATTAAACACGAGATTTCAAAGAAATTTCTCTAATAAAGGTGAAGTTTAGATCTACTGCCCAGAGCCCCAGTGGGCTGCCGGTCTCACCTTAGT
This sequence comes from Micronycteris hirsuta, assembly GCA_004026765.1. Lineage (NCBI taxonomy): Eukaryota > Metazoa > Chordata > Mammalia > Chiroptera > Phyllostomidae > Micronycteris > Micronycteris hirsuta. The sequence goes on along the minus strand of PVJI01018608.1, from coordinate 32,509 downwards.
CTTCAGAGCCTCTTCAGCGCTGGGCTTGGGAGGCTTCCTGGGCCATGACGCGTTACTGGCTTTCAAAAACAAATAGAGGGAGTTTAACTTTTCTTGTAAAAATAAGAAATATGGTATTTCCAGCAAAATAATTGAACTCTGTTATTGGTATTGAAAGACTCGTCCATTAGAGTACTTACTGTGCTTAATAAGCTTAAGGAGTAGACTAAAAGGAATCTTTGACCTATGGACAATCCAGCGGCGTTTCGTATTATTCTATGAACTAGGGAATTAAGGCAGTCCTGAGGGCAGATGTACGTCCCACGCAGATCTCCCAATCAGCATGAGGCATTAATCACTAAGATTCAGGCAGTTTTGTTAGGCTGAAAGTGGCAGTTTATATCATATTTCCGTACTATTGTAAAATGTCCAGTAGTTAAATGAAACATAACATGAAACCAAGAGAGATGTGGGACAACCATGATTAGTTTCACTGGAGTTTTTCTTATTCATGGTCCATAATGACTAAGTTTTTTAGGGAGTGATTGATAATCTTTTTATTTTAAAATGATTACTTCAAAGGAATTCAGTAACAAATGTCACATATTAAATCAAGTTCAGCCCTGGCTGGTGTAGCTCAGTGGATTGAGCACGGGCTGGGAACCAAGGGGTTCCGGTTCGATTCCCAGTCAGGGCACATGCCTGGGTTGCAGGCCAGGTCCCCAGTGAGGGCCACGTGAGAGGCAACCACACATTGCTGTTTCTCTCTCTCTCTTTCTCCCTCTCTTACCCTCTCTCTAAAAATAAATAAATAAAATCTTAAAAAAAATCAAGTTCATAATTAGCATAATTAAATATAGTGTTAACATGAAATGGAACTTTAAATCATTTTATTCAGTATTATTTCAACAAACCAGTATGGAAAAACATTTTATAATTAAAAAAATCAACTGTTGAAAGCTTTAATCACTGTAAGAGAAGACAAAAGGCCTTTGTTTATTTCTAGAGGTAGACATGATAGAGATGTTAAAGAAAATTCTACATTCTCTTCCTACTTCACACACTTAAATCTCTCTAACCTGGTAAGGGGGCTTCATCTCTCAGCCTCCATTCTCCATTTGGGAAAAGGATATACAAGTTCACCTAGGATTAAATGAGATAATGTCTATAAACCAGGACATCTTGTGCAAATGTAAGGTGGCATTATTATTCTATTGGCTAGTGAGCACGAACAGTCTCTCCCAGATTATAGTAATTTTCCATTCTTTTTGTGGGATTTACATGATCAATTTCCTGCAGGCAAGCTTGTCTCATGCTTTAGGTTCTTTCATATTTTGATCTGAATTTCATATTTTTGAAGTTTCACATTGCCTTTTCATGACTTTGTGGTTGCCATATTCTCACAATTTTGGAAATTAAAGATAAAATTACAAGTAATAGAAATGTATTACAGCCACATTCCCCCCTACTAGCCACTCAAGTTAAAAATTCTAGAAGAGCGGGAACAACCATGTTGTTACCCTCCAAATAAACACACACACACACGTATGGTACCATATATATGTATATATGTATATGGCATCATATATATACCTAGTTACTGTAATAAGGTATTCATATAACTTTTTACATAATATTATAACAAGAATTTTTCTAGGTTACAAACACTACCTTTTTGGGAAGGGGACAGGTGGTAAATATTTCGGGTTTCTGGGCCACAGGGACTCTATGACCTGTCCTTCACGCTGCCTTGGGAGCCGCCACAGACAGTACGTGAACAGGTGTGTGTTGCTGTGTTCCTATAAGTTTTGTTAACAAATATAAGCTGAGAGTTGTATTGGACCCATGGGTCCAAAGTTTACTCATCCCTAATCTAAATGATTACAAATCATTTTATTATTTGACCATAGAATTATTATAGTTCCCTGCAGCTTTTTAAAAAAAATATTTTTTACTTCCCTCAACTGGAATTTGCCTTAAATCCTGTCATTTAATGTTGGGCTTTTTTTTTTTTTCCTGTGGTTAATTTCTAAGAACATCGTTGAAGTAAAAATTATCTGTAGTTATATCTCTTCTTTTGTTTACTTTTGAGAACAGGGCATTTTCTTTTTTTTTTGTTAACTGAATAAATGTGATATGTAACACTGTGAAAGTTGAAGGTATACAGGCTGTTATGTTGATACACATATATTGTGATATGATCGCCATTATAGCAATATTTATCACATTATATACTTATAGTACAATATTATTGTCTATATTTGTTATACTGTGCTTTAGATTTCTAGGGATTATTTACTACTCATTGCAAGTTTGTACCCTTAAACACCATCAATCTTATTGCCACCTCACCCTCCGTGCCCTGATGATCACAATAGTTTTCTGTTTTGACAATATTCTTTGAAAAAACAATATTTTAAAACAGATTTAGCTTTTTTAGATTCCATATATATGTGATATCATACAGAACTTGTCTTTCTCTGTCTGACTTATGTCACTTAGCATAATGTCATCACGGCCCATCCATGTTGTCACATATGGCAGGATTTCTTCCTTTCTCACTGCTCAGTAATATTCCATATGTATATGTACCGCATTTTCTTATCCATTCATTCATCGATGGCCATTGGGGTTGTTTCCATATCATAACTATTGTGTATGATGCTCTGATAAATGTAGGAGTGCATATATCTTGTCAAAATCCTGTTTTCATTTCCTGTGGGATATAACTAGAGGTAGAATTTTTGGATCACATGATAAATTTAATTTTTTGAGGGACATCTATATTGTTTTCCATAGTGGGTAGATCTATTTGCATTCCCACTAACCATGAAGAATAGTGTATTTTGAAGAGGTTAGAATCCATATCATCAATTTACTTTTCTTTTTGAATAATTCTAACTTCCTACAGAAATTAAATGGATAAAATGCCACTTTTCAGAAATTTTAATTGGTTTACTCAAGTTTATATGCTCTTACTTGAATAAATTATTCAAAAATTGTTTTCAACAGTCATACCTGTACATGAGACAAAACTCTGAAACATACAAAAGGGCAAATAATGAAGCATCTCCTCACACCTGCTCCTCAGTCACCGATGCCCCTTTCCAGAAAGCGCCGCTTTTTCCGTGTTTCTTGTGCATTCCTTTACTGTAGTTTAGGTATATCTAAATTCAGTAGGAAAGTTTTGATGAGCAATATTATTTCTTTAATGATTATTGGCCTTGCTACTTTTAAACATTTCTTTTCAGTACAATATTTGGCATTAAAATTTTTCAGAAATGTATACATCTTATTAAATGTTTACATTTGTAGTTGCATATAGTATTAACAGTAGTTAAAATCTCATTTGTTTGTAAATAATATCCCTGTTTTTATTCTTACATTGTGTTTATTAGCAACTGGAATTAATAAGGTTAATAAGGGAGAAACCCTCTGTTTCGTGTTGGTGTGTGCATGTATGTTGTTGGCTCTTGCTTTCATTGATTTTTTTTTTTGCTTTTTATTGTCTTGTTTTTAATTAGATCTGTAAGTCTCTGTTTTGAGAGAGTACAACACATTGTTATTTATTAAGTTATTCATGTTAAGTTTTATTTCTCCCATCTAACTTGGTATTTTTTATTGAGTTTGCTTCTTTATTTCTTTTTGTCCTTGTTTCCTTCATTTCATGGGATACATTAATATTCCTTTATTAGTTTGGAAGTTATATATTCCACTCTGAGACTTCTAGGGCTTACACATAACTTATTAAAGCCCATTCTCAATTTTTTAAAATTAACAATCTATGTATCTTCCCCTAAGTAAAACATATCTCTTAGCATACCCCCCACCTCATTCTGCTTTTCTCCATTACTCCCCATATTCATATTTCTAGAACTTATTTCTGGAGTGTTAACCATATATGTTTGTTATTACTTTGCTTACTTTGGCAAATCCACTAGGTTATTTACTTAACCTTACTTTTCGTATGAGTCATAGTGTTCTGCTTGTTTTCAGAAATATGCTGAAACCTCTAAGGCCTTGTCTACTTGTTTTGCCCTATCATTTAAGTGATATTTAGCTGTTTACATAATGCTGGGCTTGAAGCTTTTATTCCTCATCATTTTGAATATATTAATTGCATGTTGCCTTATGACCTGGGTTGCTTTTCAAACCTGATTTTCAATCTAATTTTGTTCTTTGTAGGTGATGTGCTCTTTGTCTCGGGAAGGTTTTGATTTTTTAATTCACCCTTGTTTTCTTAAAATTCTCTTCATGTTTCTAGCTGTGGAGTGTCTTTCTCCCCCCTTCCTTCCTTCCTTCCTTCCTTCTTTCTTTCTTCTTTCCCTCCCACCCTCATGGCACTCTATGAGCAATTTTATCAGAGGAAAAATATTCATCATACATTTGAAAAAGTCTTATCCTTAGTTTTTAAATATGTCATCCCTTTTTATTAGTTTTTATTTGGAAATTTATATTATGTGAATCTTCCTCTGCTTCTATGTTCTTTCATCTTAATTTTTGTTTCAGAAATCCTGTCTGTGTTTTCTCTCAGTGCCTTTTTGAAGAGTTACCCTTCCCGACCTTCCAGCTCTCTCACATTTTTCTTTGCCAATGTTCATTCTGTTATCAAAACCACTTACTTAGTTCTTTATTAGAACAATTATATTTTTGATAGTATCTCCATTTGGCTTCTCCAAATGATGAGCCATTTCTGTATCTTATTTCCAATATCTTCCCTTATCTCTTTGAAAACACACTTATTTTATATTAATTCTGCTTCAATTATTATAATTTTTAAAAATTTATTGAATTTTAAAAATAGCAGTTAGGTTTAAATATTATTTTTCCTCATGAGATCATTCCCCTAGGGTATAATAATGTGTTCTTGGGGGAAAAGTCCTGGTAAAATACTAGACTGTATCCCTCCTGGAATGTTTCAGAAGGGAGGAGACTCTTTGACATTGCAATCCTTCAAGGTGGACCATTCTCATTCCCCTCCCCTGCAATATCTCCTTGCCCTAGGAAATGACCTTATACCTTCAACTCCCTTATTGTACTTTTCCAAATGCTGGCTCCATGAGTTGTAATCATCTATTTCGCAAGCAGAGGGAAGGCTCAGGGCCTACAGTACGGCTGTCCTTGTTCTTATCCACTCCATTCCTGGATGAGAACACTGCTTTCAAGTTACCCTGTCATTCCAGGCTGCTGCTAGGCTGATAGGACTGTGGATTTTATTTTCCATTATTTCTCTCAATTTTTTTATATCCCACACAAGCTATGGAGAGCTCAACAATGTGCTAAAGAGATGTCAAGGGGAATAACAAAGAATGACTAGAAAACTCATACTGCTATTTCCAAGTGGCTCCTAATCTTCTCACTCTGGATTTCCATCCCTGCCCCTCAGCATATGTCACAGAATTCAGGCTCCTTCTACTTTCCTCAGAGGATTTTCAAGTCATCTAGGACATTTCCTCACACCCATCAGTCTCCCTTTCACTTGGGAGTGCATCTCTGGGGTTGCACCGTGGTGAAGGCAGCTGCTAAATTCCATGCCAATTCACCTTTCCATTAGGAGGGGGAATCCAGTTGTTTCTTAAAAAAAGACTTATGAAAATTATGACTACTCTACATTCATGGATGCTAAAAATGTCTGTTTTATACTTGAATAACATTTTGGTGAGGTATATTAATTAAGGACCACAATTTCTTTCCTTGGGGCTTCATGTGCAGAGCTCAACTGCTGTAAGCCATTCTCAGAGCTGTCTGATTATTTTCCCCTTTAAAGTGCCTTGGTTTCCTTGCTTTGCTTTTCAAGATTGTTTCTTTATATGTTAGGTCTAGTAGTTTAAGAGTTTTATTATTAGGTCCGGTTATTAACTATATAGTAATATTTATTTTTCCTGTGACACCAAGTGCTTCTTAAAATTGCAGATTCAATCATTTATTTCTGAAGTTTTTAATTAAAAAATTCTGTTTCCTTCATATTCTCTCACCTTTCTGAGTCACCCATTATGCCTAAATTAAATCTGTATTGCATACATGTCATTTTCTTTAGAAATTCATTGATCGTTTGTTCACTTCTGTTAAGCTTTTCTCCTATGTCCCTCTTATTCTTTATTTTTCTGCTTTTAATGTGGACTTCATTTTGTGACAGTTTTATTATTTGCATCTTCTCTTTTAAGTTCTGCCAAATTACTTTTCATTGCCTAATCTAATGTTTCCTTATTGCTTCCTTAAATTCTTGTATCTCTGCTGTAATCTCTTATTTTATAGACCCGATATTTTCTTTAATTTCATTTGAATTCTTGGAAATGGCTTAGGTCAGGAATTTTAACCTGTTTTGTAACAACTTGTTTTAAGAGCTGTTCTTTGCCATTTGTTTTTTCTGACTCCTTTCTTACTTTTTGAAGATTACACACACACACACACACACACACACACACACTGCACTTGTTCTATTTGATTATTGCTCATCTTTTTTACTAAACAACACGCAAGATTTAATAGCTAAAATTACCCTAAACTATATGGGAAACAAAGAAGGTCACATAAGAAATACATGTATATGCTTTCCAAGTTTGTCTAATCAACATGTAGGATTAAACACAATGATATTTTAAAATAACAGTGATTGTCACTAGGACTCATTCTTATCCTTTAAATAATTAGTTATGTGGGGGGTCTATTTAGAATTTTTTGTCTCTAGAAACAATGATTTATTATTTATTCCTTCTCTAATACTCTTCCCTCTGAGTTTCTGATATACTCTTTTTCTTTTTGAAAAACTTCTTTGAACATTTCTTTCAAGGCAGGTCTACTGACAACAAAGTTCTACAATTTTTCTTTGAGAAAGTTTTTATTTCTTCTTCACTTTTGAAGGATAATCTCTCAGGGTACAGAATTCTAGGTTGGTAGGGTTTTTTTCCCCTCAACTCTTAAATATTGTACTCACTCTATTATCAACTTGTTTACGTGGATTCAGAGGAGAAATCAGAAGTTATTCTTAATCTTTGCTCCATATTAGGTAAGTTTTTAATCTTTTACTCTCTATAGTTTGAAAATGATATGCCTAGGTATAGTAAATTTTTTTCATTTATTCTGATAGTGTTTTCTCAGCTTTCTGAATCTGTGCTTTGGTGTCTGACGTTAATTGGGGAAAGTTCTCTGTCATTATTTTTTCAAATATTTCTTATGTTCCTTTTACTTTCTTCTCCTTCTGGTATTCTCGTCACACATATGTTGCACTCTTTTTAGTTGTCCCACGGTTCTTGGATATTCTGATATTTTGTTTTTCCAGTCTTTGTTTTCTTTTCTTTTCAGTTTTGGAGTTTTTTGTTGAGTTATCCTGAACCGCAGAGATTTCATGTATACTCTACGAACGAGCCGAAAGGCATCCTTCATTACTAACACAGTATCTTGGAACTCTAGTTTTCTTTTTGGTTCTTTCTTCGCATTTCCACCTCTCTTCTTACATTGTCCATCCGTTTTTGCATGCTGTCTACTTCATTCATTAGAGCCTGTAGCATATCAATCATAGTTGCTTTAAATTCTTTTTTTTAACTTCTAATTTTTTTTTATTTTAGAAGGGAAGAGAGGAGAAAAGAGGGGGAGAGAAACATCAATGTGAGAAAGAAACATCAACTGGCTGCTTTCCATATGTCCCCCAGTAGGGACTGAACCTGCCATCCAGGCATGTGCCCTGACCAGGAATTGAACCTGCAACCTTTTGATTTGCAAGACAATGGCCAACAAACTGAGCCACACTGGCTGGGCTAAATTCTTGATCTGATAATTCCAAGATCTCTGCCATATCTGAGTCTGGTTCTGATGCTTGCTCCCTCTCCTCCACTTGTGCTTTTTGCTGGTTAGTATGTTTTGCAATTTTTTTTTGATAACTAGGCATTATGTACTCAGTAAAAAACTGCTATAAACATGTCTTCAGTAGTATGGTGGTGAGATGTGAGGGGAGTAAAGACATTTTACTGTTCTATGACTTTAGTCTTTTAGTAAGCTTACAATTCAGCAATGTGAACTTCACTGGTGCTTCTCAGTCACACCCTCTAACCTTCCTGCCTTAGGTGGGACAGGATGGGTGGAGTGGGCTGGAATAGGGTATTTTCCTTCCCTCAAGTTAGTTAGGCTCTAAAACATCCCTAGCAGGTTAGGCTCTGGTTAAAGTGTCCATTCAGGGAGGAAATTTTTAAAAGGAATAGAATGCTCTGATATATTTCAGAATGGTTCTTTTCCCCCTCCCCTGCTGGAAACATGAGGGAATTTTTCTCCAATATTCAGTTTGAGGACCTAGCATAGATACAGGAGTTAAAACTCACAAAAATTTGCCTCTCAGTGACTGGGTACCCCTGAAGTTTTTTACCTTTCACATTTGTTTACATGGAGCTTCCAGCTACTCATCAATTTCAGTTCAGTTTCCCTACCCTCCACCAACTTGTTCCCACAGATGTTGCTGCTCCTGATTGTTATTTTTGTATTGCCTGCCGGTCTCTCTAAGTTTGGAGGGAGTGGTTTTCCTTGTGGACTGGCTTCTCTTATTTTTCAGTTTGTTCAGTTTTTACTTATTAAGATGGAGTGATGACTTCCAAGCTTCTTACATGCTGATCTGGATACAGAAAGTTCTACTTCTTGTTTTGAAATGTGTTAGAGTGGTTTTTTCTTATATGCCTGACATCTTGAGGGGGTCAAGTAGGTTCTGAAGTGCTTCTGTAGCCAGCCTTTTTACCTTAGTCTCTTGCTCTGAGAGACTAAGAGAGAATTTTGTCTTACCTTAGTCTTTGCTCTAAGAGAGTAAGAAACTGAGAGGGAATTTTATTTTGGTCCTTCATAGCATGCCACTTACCTGAAGAAATCTGTGCCCCACACACTCATTTTGGGATAACAGCGCTGGACACCTCTCTGTGTTATTTTTACCACTGCCCAATTTAATTGCCAGAGCCCTTTGGTATATGTATATTAACTTTCAAGTTCTTAATATTAACTTAATGAAAAATGGAAGAGAAGGAAGCAGAGATGTTATAAACTGCCATCTTAAAATTGGAAGATGCTTATTTCATTTTGCCAAACAACTGAACAACTTTTTTTTTATCAAATGTAAACATCATGCTATACATGTTTTCTTAAAGGAAGTAGCCATGTACCTATATTTCTACCCTTAACCAGAATGGAATTGTCAGGGGTTTTACAATCGTGACTTTGTGTAACCTTCTTCAAATTAAATTCTTAGTTCTCCATCTCTCACATTAGTCTGTTGTCCCACTTTTTAGAAAAAAAGGAAATTTATGACCTTAATACCCAAGACATATCCCAGTGGTATTTCTTTCCCTTCCTTTTTCTCATTACATAGATAGAATAAGTAAGATTTGTTGATCAATTGATTATGAAGCCTGACTTTCTCTAACTTCACTGCTAATAATGTTTTTCTTGACCAGTGATCTAATCACCTCAAGAACTGAGAAATAAAAAGTGGTATTTCCCCATGACACTATTAGTTGTCCCTGGGGACAGTGGATGGACTGACTAATTTGAAGAAAGAAGGATAACTTCACCTTGACCTAGGGGAATCAGAGAGTTAATATATGATACTTGTTTTCCGTCCCCTGAGAAATGATGATGAGATTTGCAGACACATTCTTGTTCTTAGATAACCCAAATTGAGAGAAAAATATGCTGTTATGCTTTTTTCCTCCCTAAATTACCTTTAACCTGGAGCGCAGAAAACTTCAAAATGTGATTCAATATTTCTCTGCCAACACGCCAAACCATCAATGATGCCTTTGACTTATTGTTAATGTAGCTTTAAAAAATGTCATTAAACTATAAATAAGGTGGAATTGTTTTCATACCCATTTACTTCAAGTAAAAGGAGTGTCTTCTTTATCATTAGAAGGAGAAAGGACACAGGGAGTGAATAAACAATTAGTGTGCCATCAATTGAATTACTTATTTAGAAGAGCGGTATCACTAGTATGGAGATCAGCATCCAAAGTCCTTCTATTTAGTGTCAATCTCCAACTTTGAATTGAAGAGAAGAAACACCTCAGGCATTACAGCTTCAGTGTCTGATAGACAAGTCTGGTGAACACACAACATCACATAAACAAAAGACTAACTTCAAAGACATCAAAATATCTCAAAGACAACCAAAAGGATTAAGACTTCTAGGGTCAGATTCAGGAGAAGGTGTATTTGGACTGGGTGTCATCAGGGGGATTCATGGCTTCTCTTTGCTTAGATATATCTATGTCTAATGAGCCATTCAGGAGATATTTATCGGGTACCTGCTGCCTTAGAAGTAGCAATGCTGGAGTCAGCATTAAGATATAAGATAAATCAGGCATGGGTTCCTCCCTTTAGTAATTTACAATGTAAGAGAACAAAGACGCTGCATAACATAAAGCAGAAAAGTAGAAGATAGCATTATTGAAAGAGTTTTTGAACACACCCGACCACTCCGTGTATTGTTGCCCTGTGTTGTTCCACAGCGTCAACTCAATATGAAGCACAGCCCTTTCTGTGATTTCCTCATCAAATATACAACCACCAACAAAAAGAACAAAAATATTGACAGAACTTTGTAGGTAGTTTGAAGATTTGGTGGAAAGAAAAAATGGATAATATCACAGAAATAAACAGAACCTTAATTTTTATATTAGAATTCCTTTCATTAACGCGTATTTGGCCATTCTGCTATTTTGATATGCATGCAGTCCTTGGATATAAGTACCATTTTCATCAAGAAGTAGTGTGTTTTTAAGATTATGTTATCTATTCTGTGTCAACAGTCTGCACAGGAGTATAAACAGTGTATCTCTAATTAGAAAACAGAAGTGTTGTTTCAAGGCAAATAAGGAGATTTTGGGTCACTCATTACTTTGTATAAGATCCACAAATGTTCATAGCAGACTGTTTATGAGGCATGGGACATGTATAGGGCATTGCTTTTCCATGGGGATCCAATTACTTCTATACGGTCCCTTTATGGGGAACTGGTAACCTAACAACATTTATATATGGAATAAAAATTGGTCGTATGAAAAATGGCCCATGTAAAAAGGCATGGGAACTCAGGATATAAGACCTTGAAAGGATCACAGAGATTCTGAGCTTAACCCTCTATGTTACAGTTGAACATGGAAAGGTCTACCCAAGGACACCTGGCTGTCTTATGACTTCAACCAATTTATAACCTTCTCTTATAGTTACTAAGATTTACATGCCATAAAGTGGTGGTATAAAGTCATAATACAGGGATTGTAGGACAAGATTTCACCCTTGAGAATTGTTTTTAAGACCGTTAGAATTTATGTGATTTTCCATCTCTCCAGATTGATCCTTTCTGATGCTTTATAGTGCATGTTAAAGCATAACCCAGATCCAAATCGTTTCCATAGGAGAGCAAGTATCAATTCATAATATAATACAGAATCTGATTTTAATTTAAAAATCTAAATGAAAACCCTGCTCAGAATTAAAATCTTTTCTTCCTTAAATTCCCTAACTCTTATCTGTCTCTTTAATATTTCTGTTATATCTTTACTACTTCTATAGTTATTTACATATTATATTTCTACTAATTGACTATAAGCACTCTGAAAGTAGAGACTACCGAATTGACATCTCCATCGTGAGTTACCCCCTTATTTTCTTATAAATGCTCCATAAGTGTTTGATGTTTTAATGAATAAATGAAAGGAGCTTCTGCCTGCTAAATTTGAACTCATTCCCTGCTATCTCCCTTTTAAAAAAGGTGTGTGGGCCCTGGCTGGTGTAGCTCAGTGGATTGAGCGCGGGCTGGGAACCAAGCGATCCCGGTTCGATTCCCAGTCAGGGCACATGCCTGGGTTGCGGGCCAGGTCCCCGTGAGGGCCATGTGGGAGGCAACCATACATTGCTGTTTCTCTCCCTCTCTTTCTCCCTCCCTTCCCCTCTCTCTAAAAATAAATAAAAATAAAATCTTAAAAAAAAAACACAAAGGTGTGTGGTAATTAAGGTAAAATGGAGCAAAGACCTACACTGTAGGCGAATGAGCAGCTTTTGGGGCTGATTGAAGTTAACCTCTTGTCACAGTGAAATATCCAGTAATAAATGGGACTGCTTTTTCTACTCATAGCTACCAAGCATTTTATTGTCTACACTGCTCAACACGCTTTATGTTTATGATCCTCCTTTATCTCAAACCACTTAGCACATAATGACTTACTAGGAGGATTTCTGTTTTTTTTTTCCTTACTGTATGATACTATTTTGTTTTACGACTTTACTTGTGATTTGAGTTCATTTTAGCAGATTCACACAGTGAGTTTGTGATGAAGATGATTATAGGACTTGGTATTTTTCATTTTATTTGTTATTCTTAATTGTTGACTCTCTGAATTATTTAGAAGGATTTTTCATACACTATCTGCAAATTCATTCTATGGACCATTTTCCATTGCAGATAAGGTTGGTAACATCAAGCTCATTTCATTAAGATCATTAGGGCCTGGTCAAGGATGAATGCATTTTAAAAGTATTATTTCACATTGAGTCTTTGCTTATTTTCATTTTTGATGGAAAAAACTTAAGGCTCTTCAGGTCAAACCCATTTACAATCAATAGTACAAAAAATCACTTAAAAATAAAACAATCCATTATTGATGAAGCTGGAGGATGGCATCATCCTATGTTAACATTTATAAGTTCCAACAGTTAATAATAAATCTATAGAGTAAGGAACATAAAATATTTAAAAAATGAATAATTAATTTGCTAGAAGATCATTCATTAAGGTTAAAAGTAATTCACTGATATGGAAATGACCAGGTAAAAGCAATACTATAATTCATCCTTGAGAAATTACCATTTGGCTGAGAAATAGAAAAGATCCCCCCCAAAAAAAAAAGAGAGAGAGAGAGAGAAAAGTTATTAATCTCAACTCTCTCCTTTGAAAGAAAGATGTAGGTTACAGAACAGGTGGCCAAAGCTTTGTTTCTGTTGCTAGCCACACTACCCCAGTCTTTCTGGGTGACAGTTTACTCAGAATCGGTGTAATAGAAGGGTTGAGGTAGGAGTAGGTTAGACTAAAGAGCACAGCACAAGGATATTCACACCTGTCCACTCTTGAGAGCAGTGTAGGGGACATTCGCTCTGCAAACTGGTTTCTCATATTGAGGGAAACCTGAAGACTATTTCAAGAAAGGAAGATTGCATTTCCCATTAAAAAAGCCCAAAGCAGATATGAGTGGGTTGAATAGATATATCATTTTTATGGCTCCTGTCAACTAATATAGGGACACTTGACCTGAGCACAACTCTTCCCCAGAACTTGGAAGTCTGAGGAAATGACATGAGGTGCAGGGTCACACGGGATTTTTTCTGGTGCTGTGCAGGAGCTGGGAATCAGGTAGTAGAGCACCCAGAGGTTAGAGTCAGCATCCTGTCTGTAGCGGCAGCCAGGCTGTGTTCTGCTCTCTTCCATTCTTCTTCAAGCCATGATTAAATTAGTCAGAGTCTAGTTGATTTATCTGTACTACAGTTTCTTTATCAACAAATGGAAATTAAAAAGCGTACCCATTTTATATGACTTTTTTTTATTTTTATTTATTGATTTTAGAGAGAGAAGAAGGAAGAGAGAGAGAAACCTCAATTTGTTGTTCCACTTATTCATAAATTCATTGATTGATTTTTTTTATGTGTCCTGACTGGGTATTGAACCTGCAACTTTGGTGTATTGAGATGATGCTCTAACCAACTGAGCTACCTGGCCAGGCCTTATATGATTGCTTTGAGGATTAAATGAGATTGTATGGAACGTGCTTGGGCCTTGGCTCAAAGTAGGCACTCAATAAATGTAGGCTACTATAATTTTCAGCAATATATCAACATAGTTGATATCAATTAGATTCTGCCAGAAAATATTTTGTCTTGGATGGATTAATTAATTGCCTGCTTAGTGCAGTGGACTAGATCAAATGACTTTTTATGGCTTTCTTCTTTAATTTCCAAAAGTCTGTTTATTTCTCTGTGGTAAGAGTAGCTTTTGGATTCTTGTGCAGGAAAAGGGTGTAGTTCTCAAATTATCATTGCATGTCCAATACATAAGAAGATGCCACTAGAAATGTAGTAAATATAAAGTACAGAGTAATTTTAGAAATATCGAATCAGTGTTTTAAGTTAAAGTTGAGGAAATTTTATGGTAAGTTTATGATTATAGTTCAGCGGACTTGAAACAGACAGCCTCTTTGTGGCTGCTTTGGGTGGCTTGGCCAAGGTCGCATGTTTTCTGAGGTAGGAGACTGAGTCTAGGAAATGGCTGAGGACTCCAATTTTCTTAGGTCATGGAGCCGCAGGCTCATGTAAGACCGATATTCCCAGGTTGTTGGGGAGGAAGGTACATTCCGTTTCTTTACAAGAATCACTCTGTTCATCTCCCTCCTGAGTCTACCCAACATTAATATCTGCATCATACTCCTCAGTGGAATATGCATATGCCATTTGGGCTCCTGTAGAAATTAGTGTTTTTCAACTGAAGTGCTTTGCACGTTTCAATTAATTCTGTACACCATCACTAGGAAGGATTATTACTGTTTACAAGGGGAAGAAAACAGGCATACAAATGTCTCATAATTCCTCCCTGTGAGATAATTTCAGAGTGAAACTGGAAATGAAGTATTGGTTTCTTGAAACTCAGCTTGAAGTGTAAGTATATGTTAGGTCTTTGACGAAAAGAGACTATTCTTCTAAAACCCTGTATGTTAACTTTTGATGCAAACAGATAATTTTTCTGAAGTTTTGATTTCTCAAGGTCTAATTTCATCTGATGAAATGGTGGTATTCTGTTAACTTGAAGGCATCCCCTTTTAACCAAAATCTCTTAACTTTATCATCCATATTCTTCCCTTCCCACACTCAGTTATCCTCCTTTCACTGCCTCAGTTATCTCGTAGGTTTTGATTTGTATTTCTATTATGTGTCATGCATTCTGCTAATTTCTGAGAATGTCAAGATAAATAAGGCATTGTTCTCACCTAAAATTATCTCATTTTAATGTGGATGATAGAAAGTTGATAGAAGAGTATAATTTAGCAGTAGATCATGTTATGCCCATCACATCAACTACTAGATTATACACACCAAGAGAACAGAGACCATCTGGTTTCTAGCACAGTGCCTACAGTGTAGTAAGCACTTAAGAACTATTTGTAGAATTGACGAAAACAGTTAATCAAGGGGAGGGGCAGCTCATCAGAATGGATAACTGATTTTATCTCTTTCCCACAAAAATTACCAGAGGATCTCATTGCATGTTTTATTCTGTAATTCACAGATTACATTACATCCTAATAGATGAATTTATTCAGTGCGTTGATTCTTGTTGGAAATCTGATTTTTATA
The DNA here is from genome assembly GCA_004026765.1 of Micronycteris hirsuta. Lineage (NCBI taxonomy): Eukaryota > Metazoa > Chordata > Mammalia > Chiroptera > Phyllostomidae > Micronycteris > Micronycteris hirsuta. The sequence goes on along the minus strand of PVJI01018608.1, from coordinate 17,161 downwards.
TGCCAGTAGGAAATGCATGTAAGAAGTGCAGAATAGAAACATACCCAATAATACGTGTTTAGTTTTTTAGGTTCATGGTGTGTCCATCCTGGGTCTTACACCACCTGAACAATATAATTGGAGGTATTTGTCCTTGCCTCTGCTGGTCTCACTTAGTACCAAGCAGTGTATGTCACTGCTGCTCCTTATGTTGGTTATTCTACATCTCTGTAGGTGAAGGATGATTTTCACTGCTAAATGTTTTAATTCTTTGTCCAGTCTAATATTATATCTCCACAGATTATACCCTTTCTCAATCTATCTTCTACTGTCAGCAAATCTTTTCTGATACTCGGATGAATGATTTCTGTCCTCCTACTTTATCCTGACCTTTTGTGACAACATACTTCTATAATAATTTTATGTTGCTTTTATTAAAATATGTACTAAATATCAAAAGTCATTCAAGCCCAGGCTGGTGTAGCTCAGTGGATTGAGCGTGGGCTTGGAACCAGAGGGTCCCAGTTCGATTCCCAGTCAGGGCACATGTCTGGGTTGCGGGCCAGGTCCCTGGTGAGGGCCATGTGAGAGGCAACCATACATTGCTGTTTCTCTCCCTCTCTTTCTCCTTCCCTTCCCCTCTCTCTAAAAATAAATAAATAAAATCTTAAAAAAAAGTCATTCAATATAATTATGTAAATATCTACAGATTCACTACCTTTCATTTATCTAATCCTTTTCCCTTGTAGTATTACTGAGTTAAGTTAAATTCTACTTTTTCTTATCACATATAGATGGGTCAAAACTCATTTAAGTTGTTAGAGAATTGCATAAATTGCAACATTGTAACAGGGTGCAGCAAGAAGGGGGGCAAATAGGGATTTGTAATGGGGTCCAGAACTCGGTGTCTAGGAAATATTAGAAAATAAATATATATATAGGATGTCCTCACCCCCACAAGTCTGAGCTAGGGGATGGGACTCATGGAGCGGGGCCATTGAGAGTTGTTTTGAATAGCAACAGTTTTGCAGATAACCTCTAGAACTGTCGTTTAATGTATCTATAACCTTTAACTGGTTTCATAGATATGCTAAACAGCTGTGGCCATGCTTTGAGCCAGAGGGATGGGAGTGACTTCCACCCATGATGTAACTGGGCGGCAACTCCCCCTGGTTACAGCACCTGCATAAGAGCTTGGAGATGATTGGCTTCACACCACAGGGCCACACCTGCCCAGACTTACTATGGCAGCCCAGTAAACCTGGAAAAATATGGGAATGCTGGCAGCTGTGGCCAATTGTGGGAGGAGTTGGAAATGGTGTGGCAGAGGAAGATTGGCGCTGGGATTTAAACGAAGGCATGGCAGCCATGCGGTGTCTGTTTGGGACCACACCGCCTGGGCAGAGAAGAACCACGGACTTCTATTTCTTTTTCTGAGATACGGTACCCGGACTGGGCACAGGGGGAAGGAAGGACTGTGCATTTGTGGGTATTCTAAAGGACCTTGGGATCTCAGTGAAGGCATTAAGTTATTACTCTTAAGTTTGTATAACTCTTTAAATAATAATCCCTTTCCTTTTCACCAATCTCTGGCATTGAGAGATGTCTTTCCTGGCAGCGGGCAAGGAGAACCTAGTACGTGGTGGGGGACCCCTGGAGCATAAGGGAGGGTCCATCTGGCAATAGTATATCATTCACACACCCCCCCGGGTCTGTTTTGTAACAACATCACCTTGATATCTTAAATTAAGAGAGTAACTTCAATTATTCTCTTTGTCTTTTGTGTATTTTTCTTGCTAAACTTAAAATAGAAAACAGGTATTCTAGATCTTTGCTCCCTGGATAAATGAAATACATACATAAATCCTTGAATAGTTTTTTAACTAATTAATTATGTTAGCTTTTTTCATCTTATGTTTGTTCTTTTACATATGCATTTATTCATACATTCATTCCACAAATATTTACTGATCATTGATAAGACATAATGCTGACAGTACATGCTAAAAATAAAGACAAAAAGACAAGCTGATTTCATCAGTTACTAAAGGAAATAGCCATCTTTTAAAGTCAATATTAAATCCGCATTTAAATTATTTGTGCATATTTGCATTTTACATTCACGTGAAGTATTTCATATTTTTGTTTATAAACACTTAACATTAGTAATCAATAATTAACTTTTCCTTTGAATTTCTTCCTAAAAAGGATGCCTTATCAATGTTGATGAGACATGCTAAAGGTAAATCAAAGATCTCAGCTCATTGTTCATCTGTTGTTTATAGGAGAATATTAACCTAACTTTACCATAATGGCAACTTCATTGCTTTTTACTACTTTATGCGCTTTGCATCTCAAATTTCACCTCTTATTGATCTACTGCCTTCATCCAGACTATGTGTTTTTGATTATGTTAGGATAGGCTAAGGTGCTACAATTAAAAAAATAAGTATGAACCCCCAGTGACTTAACACAATAAACATTTGTTTCTTGTTTATACTGTATGTCCTGTGTGACTCAATTTGGAGGAGGGAGGGAGTTCCATTTCACAGGTCATTCAGAAATTCAGGTTGACATTGCTGATTACTGAGGGAGAGGAAGACAGAAATTAGAAATTATAGAGTCTTTTTATCCTCTCCACCTGAAGTAATCACATGGCCGAAGACTACGAATTTGTTTCCTTCTTAGTGTATTCTCTGTCTTCACTTCCAAGTCTATAGATGCAGTCTTCACCATTTTTTAAAAAAACAATGCTCAATTATCTACTTATCTACTTCCAACTCCCTATGTACATTTTCACTTGGATATCTTCTAGTTTCCTTAAGCTCGAACTTGGCTTTATAACCCTTCTTCCTTAAGCAGGTCATTCTCTGCATTTCTCAGTTGCTCCCCAGTGCTCCCACTGAACCAACTAAAAAACATGGGGTTGCTTTAAATTTATTTCTCTACACCATTCCTCATAGACTCAAGTTCTACTAGTGTCTGTCTGGGCATGATCGCTTCTCTGACTTCACTCTCCCTCCCCAGTGGGTGGTCCAATCTGGTCTTCTCTACTGTCCCCTGTGTTTAAGCTACTGGCACAGCTTCTAAAGGCCTCCAATCAAATCTACATACAAGTACCAGAGCAATCACTGTTAAGATTTTGCTTACATTCACAAAAACTTTTATCTCTTTATTAATATTGGAATCTCTGACTTTTTTTAAGGTTCTCCATAAACTGTTCTCTGATTTCATCAATTTTCTGTTTCACAACATGTTTGTCTCTTTTCATCTTGGGCTTCCTTGTCTCACTTCTGGCTGTTCAAACTCAAACCCATTCCCCTGGGCCCAGTCTAGCAATAGCCTTGCTGTCTTCCCTGCGCTCTGCTCAGTCTGTGGATGCTCTGCCGCTCTCATCTCCTCAGGCCCCTGATTAACATAGGTTTAGCCTCCAATTGCATGTTATTTTAATCCATGAATCTATTCATGGACCAGCTATATGTGAGAAAACATGCACATTGCTGCACTTGCAGGGATAAATAAAACAAATGATGCTCCAGCTCTCACAGAGAGTGCTATCTAATTGGGCAGGCAGATACTAAACAAATGACTACTCAAAACGAATACATGATTGTAAATGATGATTAGTGTCATCAGGGAAAGTTAGAGGGTCTTCTCAGAGAGAATTACTGAAAAGGCTGATATGGAGATGCTGCGGAGCACAGGGCTAAGTCCACAGAGCCTGAACAGAATGTGCCATGTAGTTTGAATCCTGCCTCACCACCCATAAGCTGTGAAATCTTGTGCAGTTTGTTTAACCTGTTCGGGACTCAGTGTCCTTAGTCATGTCATGGGGGTGAGAATCATACCTGCCATGAACACTGTGTGGGTTAGCTAGCACAGTGTTCATTTCCAACTCTATCTCTCTTATTTATTCCAGTTTGGTTATGAGAAAAGATGCTCTCCAAGCCTTCCTGGTAGAGGAGTCAGGGGATCACATGACCCATTCTGGCCCTGGGTCAAAGTACTGAACGATGCCTAAAGGATTTCGCTTTTCTGTTGTGCAAGGATGGTATAAATGTACTGGTTCTTGTGAGGCTCGGTGTGCAGTGGCTAAGGCCATGTCCTGTGGTTTGTCACTTTTCAATGGATATTATGGGAAAATCCATGGCCTGAGGTGCCTTGATTACACCTCTGTTCATCACTGTGTGGAAATGCCTGACATGTCCTCCACGAAAGACAGTGGGCCGAATCTGTGCTCTGTCTGCCTGAGGAGCTGTCTGTGTCCACTGTAGCATCCCCCTACACTCAGTGCCAAGGGGGGTGATGCGGCACTTTGACTCGGCCAAGCCGCTTAGCCCACACAGAACCCAGAGGGAAGTGCCAGTGTCTGAACATTGCTCTCTGACATTTCCTTTATGCGACAGTATGGAAAACTGGGAAAAGTATTCGAATAGTTCAAATACATTATCATCATGAATGTGTTTGGGAGGACACAGGAGAAGTCTTTGGTGGCATCCCCACGGCTGGCATGATATTAGCTGAATGCTGCCAACTCAAATGTGACATTGATCCACGACATAAATTATAGACATGAAAGAAACTCCCGCCCTAGGTGAAATGGGCTCCCTTTGGTGCCCCTTCTCTCTTGTCACCCACCCTGTAGCTCACAGTGTCCTCTGACTGCCCAAACAGCTCCACAGGCACCAGCCTAGGCCTGCCCTGTCCAGCAGTGCCCAGTGCCCTCAAGCTGACTCTGTGTATAAAGTCCACCCAGATAGACTTGTCTTTGTTTTTAGTTCCTCCCAACACTGGGTTCTTGGCTAGAGTTAATTGTTTAAACTAAATTATGCTCAGGTATTAATGGGGTTTTTGCTAAAAGCATCACAGATGCCAATGATTCTTTTGTAGGTGGATAGGAATGCTAAGGAAAAATCTAAAGGAATCAAGGTTAGGTAAAAATAACATTCATTGAACACCTATCACGAGTTAGCACTGTGCAAGGAGATTTCATGTTATTTTTTCAAAGTCATCATAAGGGTATTATTATTTGTAAAGTAGAATGAGGAAGTAGTAAAACTATGCATTTTTCATACAGCTAATTAGCGATGAAGTTGAGATTCAAACATTTCCTTTAACCTCCAGTTTGGTGATATTTCTGTGTTGAACGTAGAGTATAGCCTAATAGTTAAGATCATAAATCTGTAGCCATGCAACTTCGTTTGATATTGACTTTGATGCTAATTAACTATATGACCTTGGACCAGTTATTTAATATCTCTTAGCTCCAGTTTCCACAAATGTAAAATGGAGATGATAGTAATCACAACAACAGCAATAATAACAGCTATCCAATAGGATGATTACGTGAAGATTAACTTAGTATCTGCCAGGGCTTACAATAGCATCTAGGCCGTAGTAAATGATGATCAAAGTGTTTACAATTACACTGCACCATGGGCTGTTAGTGCCAGGGCACTTCCAAATCTCATAGAAAACGTTCTACTTGATAATTCTAACATCAGAATCTATGAGATCCAAGAAAGTGTAGTCAAAGAAATTGTAGACTCATCTTCCAGGGAGACCCATTAAAGTATAATAGACAACTCAGTATATGACAAGGTCTGTCCAGAAAGTAGCCAGCCACACAATACAAAAAATAGAGACAGTTATTGAAGAAGATACACATACAAAACATTGTACATAGGACAATAATGCTTCAGTCCCCTTCAAAGTAGGCACCTTGAGACCTCTCTCAGTTCTCCCAATTGCCATCAGCTGCCTCATCGTATTTTCCTGAATCTCATTGACAGTCTGAAATCTCTTCCCTTTTAATGGTGGTTTGAGTTTTGGGAAAAGCCAGAAGTTGCAGGGTGCCAAATCTGGGCTGTAGCAGGGCTGAGTCACCTGGGTGATTTGATGTTTCACCAAAAAACTCTGCATGAGACATAATGCATGAGCGGGCACGTTGTCATGATCAAGCTGCCAATCACCAGTTGCCCATAGCTATAGATTTCTGAATCATCTGAGTAATTTCTGCAGAAGAATGTTCAAGCTTAGTACAAAATTCGATGCAGATTTGTTGCTCTACTCTCTCAGTCATTTTGAATGTGATGGCCACACAGTATACATGCTCAGTCATTGGCGTTTGCCATCCCCACTGACTAACTAGTACAGTGAAGTCGTCATTGTTCATGCATGCGCATTCCAGTCCACTCTCCTTGGCTTCCAGATTACATAGATGTAATGCAAACTGTGCTTGTTATATTAACAATGGTTGGATAATTTTCCAGACAGACCTTGTATGTGAGACATTAGTTACACTATTCAGTAGAGGCCAGAATATAAAAGTATCACTTTTAATAACCTTTAAGCAATGTGTCTATGATTCCAGCTGGTCAAATATTAGCTTGTTTTCTACAAGTCTTCCAGGACCTTCAAATACAATTTAAATGTAATTCTATCTTTGACTATTAAATTCACATTTACATCCATGAAAAATTTTCAAACCCATCCTATATTGCTAAATTACAGTTACATTGATCTTACATACATCACTTTTATGGCATAGACAACTTAGAGTATAAATATTGTGTCCTTACAATGTGCTTTGTGTGCAGTGATACAGAAGGATGCAAATGGAGCTGGGAAAGGTTTGCAGCATAATTCCAAGCATGCAGTAGTACCCATTGTTTCAGTGCTGATTTGATTTAGGCTGATGCCCAAGCTAACATTCTGCACTAAATCAACCCCTGCTATTAGTCTGAAAGGCCTCGTCTCATCCACTGAAATGTATATCCTCACACACGTTGCTTGTGAAGATAGCACTGAGGCCAAGCAGCATTACATGGAGAAACCCATGGTCTGCACCCCATAAATTTTTCATCACGCTGCAGATTTGTGTTCAATTCAACACAACAAACACTTATCAAAGAGCTTTGTCTGGAAATTCTGGTTGTATTAAGAGAATTGTATTGCACAAATAAGGATTCTATAGATCATTAATCATTCTAATTACAAGCATCAAGAGCAAAAGAAATAAGGATGAAAGGGCACACGGAAAGTTGTCACGTCCAATCAGAAAATGCTAGCTAGCTCCAAAGCTGAGCAATCTTAATCAGACAATACAGCAACCTACTATATAAGGAAAAATTAAAGCATTTTACATATACTGTCTCATTTAATATTTACCTAACACAGTGAAGGAGGTGTTATTTATTTTCATGCCTTTTAGATAAGGAAATACTTAGAGGGTTAAGTAACTAGCGAAAGGTCACAGAGATAAACTACTGAGCCAAGATTCAACTTCTCGCAGTCTGATTCCAAAACAAAGGTTTCAGCTCTCTGTGCTATTGAACTTCTATAAAACTTCAGTTTATGCTTTGTGCTGTGGTGAAGGCAATTAAATCATTGCATTACTTATTTTGTCACCTCATTGGTTCTATCACAATCATAAGCAGTTACCACTAAGTTTGTTGTCCAAATGAGTAGACTGAGCTTAGAGAAGTTCAGGAATTTGTCTAAATTGAAAAATTATTGAAGACAGAAGCTAGGGTTTTAACCCAATTCTAAGTCTAAAAATCATGCTTATTTTGGGGAAAAGAAGGTCACTATTAAATTTATGTCAAGGAACATGTATGAAGGACACACGGACAAAGCCAAAGTGGGGTAGGATCGAGGGTGGAAGGTGGGGGTGGCTGGGGTCGGGGCAGTGGTGGGGGGGAAATGGAGACAACTGTACTTGAACAGCAATAAAACATAAAATTAAATAAATTTAAAAAATCAATACATTTATGAAATAAATTTAGTGTTTGCTATCTCTTTCTTTACAGGAGTTTCCCCCATCAGCAGCTGACCAGAATTTTCATTAAGGAACCTAATCCAATAATTATTTTCTTCCATGGTGTTGTAATTAAGGACTATGAAAGGTAATGCTTTACAACAGGAATGTGTAGCTGCTGGTAAGTTTTCGCCACTCAGAGTTATTTTGAATAGGAGATTCTCTTTTTGTTCCACCTCAAAAATGTATGAAAACACCCTGCACAATTTTCAGCCTTGACTATGCTAATCTCCCCATAGTTAGACACCCCATTTACAGACCCAGCCAACCCCAAGCTCCAAACCCTCCACACTGGTTGTCAGCTCTCACTTTGTGCTGAGTTCTTACCACCTAATGTCTGCCTTACCCCCTGAGCACAGACAGCTCACACGCACACACACACACACAGACCTTTGCCTAAATTTGTGTTTCAGCGTCCTGCCAATTATTCAGTGTCTATATCTAGATCTTGAGCCTTCCTGGCTCTGGAATTTTCTAGACTCCTATAATGAAATGTTGACAAGGAGCTGACCATTGCTCTTAGTGCGTTAGTTCTCTGTGCTGTGTAATGAATTACTGCAAACCTAACAGCTTAAAATAACACACATTTATTATCATCTCAGACTTCCAGTAGGTCAGAAGTCTAAGGACAGCTTAGCTGTGCTTTTCGTTTTAGTGTCTTACCGGCTGCAGTCTAGGTCCTGGTCAGGCCTGTGCCCTCATCAGAAGCTGAACAGGGGAAAGATCTATGTCTCAGCTCTACCAGGTTGCTGGCAGGATTCATCTCCTTGCAGCTGTTGGGCTGAGGTCACAGTTTTCTCATTGGCTGTCTTGGCTGGGAGCTACTCTCAGGTCCTGCAGGCCATTGCCAGTTCTTTGTCACATGACCCTCTCTAGACACTCTTTCAGCATGACAGCTGACTTCAAAGCCAGCAAAGAGGGAGTGTCCTGCTCCAATCTATTTAGACAGTCTTATATAATGTAACATAATCATGGGAATGATATTTTGTCAACTTTGCCACATTCTGTTGTTAGAAGCAAGGCACAGGTTCTGCCAGGATTCAGGGGGAGAGAATTATACAAGGGCATGACTCATTGGTGAAAGTCAGCTAGGGTGTATTGACCACATCTGGTAACAGTTTTCTTCAACACCAAAGGCCACTCATGCGCATTTCTGGGACCTCTTACTCCGAGATCTTGATTTCCCATCTCTGCCCATTTGATGGCTAGGCTGAATCAAGTACAGGCCTGATGGGACACTGGGTGGCTCAGTGATTAATGTGAGCTAAGCATCACTGAATTAATCAGAAATATGATTCCAGTAAACAGAAATCGTCACATGTGACTTTTACATAACAAGTAAAACGTAATCAGAACAGTCTCTAATGAAAAAATTTGAAAGCTTTTCATCTGTTTAGACCTGCTAGATTAAATTTTGAATGTGCAAGTAGGAGTCACAAATGGTAATTCTACCTGTGCTGAGGCCAGCCTTTCAACTGGCACCTGGTATCAAGTGAAATTCTGAAACCCGCCAAAGCTAGACTGCTACAATTTGTCATGAGTAACTGATTTCTTTACTATTTGTTTTAAGCCATTTTGTAGACCTTTCAAATATCTGTCTATTGCACAAAATTATAGTCTAAGGCAATTCCTAATAAAATGTTACTGCACATTAGTTGTATGTAATGATTTCTTTATTCTGGAAATTAAGTATTTTTGTTAATAGAAAGTTAGTTTCTTTCAGCCCTCTAAGTAGATGTTTAATAGACATTTAAAGATGTTGCTTTCAAGGAGCACCAAGAACTTACTCTAAGATGTCCATAATTCTCCATAGGGCCAGGCCTGTCAGAAACTACACTTCATACTTAATTTTTTTTTCAGAATAAATACCTTTGTTATGTGAGCTAAGAAAGGAGGGAAGAGGATTTATTTGCATTTCCAGGCCTTGATTTCCTCAGGTGGAGCCCCAGCTCGTTGCCCCTCCAGCACATCACCATTAGCTAGGCCACCTCAGCTTGGTCTCCAAGCGAGGCAGGCAAAAAGCTGGCCTGCTGAAACTGCCCCTCTAGAAGACTGCTGATTCTGGAATTCTCTTTCCTTTCATCATAGTTCTTCTGAATTTTCTTTTTTAAAAACTTAATTTAATGTAATTTTTAATTGTTTTAATGTTGTTCAAGTACAGTTGTCTCCATTTCCCCCCACCCACCCCCGTCGCCCCTCCCATCCCCACCTCCCACCCTCGATCCAACCCCTCTTTGGCTTTGTCCATGTGTCCTTTATACATGTTCCTTAATTACACGTCCCCTTTTTTTCCCACATTTTCTTCGATCATTCTTTGTTTAAAATCTCTCCTCAGGAGTCAGCTTGGCCGTCTTCCTGTGGCCCAGGGGCAGTGCATTGTGGGACTCGCACCTCATCAGTAACTGCTTGTCTCAGTTGCCACGTAGAGATGGTTGTGCCCCTTTGGTCTTCTGAGGGCCTGCTTCTCTGTTTGTCTCCTTGGTCTGCCTCAGTCCGCCTATAGGTTTAGTTCCTGGGGCCTGTCCTCTCTTAATTCCATGCTCTTGTTCTGTACTGAGCTATCCTGAGAGGTATGAAGGAGTTGGGCAAGCAAGCCTTGAATGACATTTTGTAGTGCATTACGATTTATAAGCATGGTCACGTGCTTCATTTCCCTTGATCCACACAATGACTCTGGTAATAAGTACATTTCAACTTGGCACATGATAGACTTTATTGAGAATGGGAGAAGGGAGATAATGTTTTGTAATTGGTTCTTGTGTTTCATTTTGGAGCAACAGAGAGACCTAGAATAGACCACCTTGTGGTTTAACTTTTCTTTTGATATTAATTTGGCCTAAGGCCTCCATAATATTAGTGAGTCTTAACTTGCCACAGGTTGAGGGATATAGACTTGAACAAACAGCGTCTTGATCCCATTTAGTAACACTGAAATGCACCTCTGCCTAACTTAACCAGATTGGTGACCAATGCAACGGGTTTTTTATTTTCACTTGTCACAAACTGTGAGAGAAATTACCTCGTTTTATTATTGTGAGGGGATAAAAAATGCATAAATGCCAAGTTTAGAATCCCTTTCATTCTGCCAATTGGAGACTAGAGATGCAGCTAAAATTGATAAAGAATGGAGGTAGATTTCAAATGGCAAAAATATAGATCAACTAAAGCAAGTTATTAGAAGAGAGGAAGCTAAGCAAATTCAACTTGCCCAGACCTGTCAGAAGTACTTGTTTTCTGCTAGATATGACAGAATGTGATTCACACAGAAAGAATGAAAATTAAGATCTTCAAACCTAGAAATTCTCTCCTCTCTTTCTTTCTCTCTTGCACACACACACACAGAGTCATTTACATATTAAGATTTTATATAATTTAAAAAACACACTCATTATCAGAATGAAGATGCAAGTTCACTAAAATCTGAGAATCTATTATTTACAAACATCATTTTAAAACATCCTCACCCAAGGATATGCTTATTGATTTTAAAGAGAAACGAAAGGAGGGAGGAAGTGATAGGGAGAGACAGGCAGAGAGAGACAGAGACAGAGACAGAGAGAGAAATATTGATATGAGAAACATCAGGAGGCCCCCAACCTGGGACTGAACCGCAACCTACTTTTATGCCCTGACTGGGGATGGAGCCCACAGCTGTTTTGGTGTATGGGATGATGCTCCGAACAACTGAGTCACCCAGCCAGAGCACAAACATCATTTTCTATGTGTTATGTTCTGTGGTAGGTGCTGCTAGGCATAGAAACTTGACTAAGAATCTGTTCTAACCCTCAGAGTGTTTAATTCAATTTAACAAAATGGGAATAATTAGTATAATGGACACAAACTTAGGTTCCAAATTCTGTTTGTAAATGATAATTCAAGCCAAACAACATAACAATGTCTGTACCCCATAAAGCTAACCGTGTGAATTTTGTGGCTTCATTAGTGACTACAATCTTTTCCATAAAAGTCTTTCCTGTACCGACTTCTGGTTCCCTTTTGCATCTCAGTTGCTCTTTCTCACATTCCCAATCCTCTCTTCTTTTATTTACCCATTAGGTGTTGGTATTTCCTTAGTTTACACTCAGCCTCTCCTTTCGATTCCATGTACCCCCAGGCGACTTTTCAATGCTCACTACATCCCGTGCCACCTGGACGCTGATGACTGCAATCAGTATCTCTGTTCCAGGCTTCTTTCCTTAGCCCTCTGCCTTTTTTTGTGTGTGGAGGGTGTGTGGGGGGGGAGGAGGGCAGGCAGGCGAGTTTCTTGTTATAATTAAGAAGATATTCCACAGGAAAATTCAACACATTTAAAAACAAAATTATTATCTTTCTCTCTAGACTTGCTTTTGCTCTTATGTATATACCAAAAATCTGGACATAATTACAACTGTCTCTTTTTCTGCCAATACCTAATCTCTCATACCCATCTGGTCACTGGATGTTATAGGTTCTACTCACTTAACATCTCTCAATCTGTCAACCCACCTCCAATTTCAGACTACTGCACTATTTCAGGTCTTTATCATCTCTCTTCTGAACTATTTTAAGATTTTGCTCATTGATCTTTTTTCCCTGAGGTTTCTCCAAGTCTGTCTTCCACATTGTTGGTAGTTAAGTTTAAAAAAAAAAATGAAAAGCATATCATTTTACTTCCCCTGCTTCAAATTCACTGGCTACAGAATAAATCATTATCATCCATGCATGCCTTCCAAGGTCTTCTATGATTTGGTCTTTGTCTACTCACCCAACTCATCTTCCCTTTTTTCTCTTAAGTTGCAACTCTGCTTCCATCACAGGACCCTCGGTGCACCTTGCTTCTGCAGGTTGTCATGCTTTTGCGATGACCTCCTCAACCTCCTCGCCTTTTTCCTAATGCTTTCCCTCTGCCATCAGGCTTTGGAATCTCTAAGGCTTCTTTAGGGCCTAGATCAAGCATCATCTCTTCTGCAAAATATTCACATCTGTTTTCTCTCCATTCTTCTTCCCAAACTACTTCGTAATTTCTTCTTTTGTGTCAGAATAAGATCTTATTTGTTCTACATTGTTGGTCTTTTAATATAATAGTTTATTTACACAGGTATCTTCTTTAATCTCAATTTCTTGAGCTAATAAACCAAATATTGGTAATTTCTAATTTCAAGACTTATCACAGGTCTGTGTGATTCAGAATAGTTGAGTAAATTAAAGTAGAAGAGGTTTGTGGAAATATTTTTTCAAAATATAATATTTATATCAATATTTAATATTTGGAGAAAAGGATATATTCCAGTGGAGTTTGACAATACAGTGGAATACCAGTAAGATATTTTTTTGCTGAGAAAGATGTTTTCATTGTGGGACATGAATTAACATCATATATACAGATTTTTCTTTTTTTCCCCTGCCCTTTCTTCTTCTTTTCTCCTCTTTTAACTTCCTTCTTTCCTCTCCTCCCTCCTTTTCTTTTTCTCTGTCTCTTATTTTCACTTATTTTCCAAGCTCACATTGAATTATTACTTCATTATTTACCAGATATTAAGTGCTGTGCCATCTTCATAATTATATATTTATTAGATAATCCCAAGTACACATGCAGAAAACAAGCTTATTTTGACATATTTTTCTTATATAAATTATGCCTGGGTGAATACAAACATACCATAATGAAAAGAAGTGATTCAATAAATTAGTTATTTAGAGCCACAATGTTGCAACCAAAATGAATTGAAGTAAATTATGTGACTACCTTTATGCCTCAGCTCAGCTCTGCTTTTATGTTGACTGTACTGATGAAGTCTGGTTTTAAAATTTTATCATGACATTTCTAGGTCCACCATGGAAAGGCCTTTCTTTTTCCACTTGAATGTTCTGTGTTGAAAATTGTAGCATTTATTTTAGTATCAAAAACTCTGATATTCTGAGAATTTTAAAGGAGGTGATATTCAATCAACCGCACTGGACTGAATGCAGCCAGTGTGTGAGATGTACATGTCCCTACACGTGAGGTGTTTACCTGGGTATGAGGCTGTGGAGTACATGCCTCATTCCATGTGTAACCATGACAGGCAGGCACTAAAGTGTCCTTCTTGAAGCAATTTCCAATGCCATTATCAATTTAAGTAAAATACCTCAATCTTAGGTACAACCTGTCGGGATAGGTGAAAGAAGCCTCTTCATGTTTTTGGTTTGCAACCAGAAAAAACTTATTCCCTGGCAAGCAACTGTCCATCGCAGAAGATACTGTAGCATGAGCAAGTACGTGGTAAAGAGAGAATGCATGCAATTCCAAACTGTCTCCAGAAAATATTAGACACTCACTGAGTGTTCCAGTGAAGCCTTTGATTTTGCATCAGCAGACTGTGCATCACGTTTAAAATATATATTCTCTTTCATCCTCCTTTTCTATTGAAAATGCCGGGGAAAAAAGGGGGCTGATCCTATGGGAGGAACTGCATGTATTTGATAAATCTCTCACATTGACTTCCTTTGGATCTTGCTAATAAAACATAAAATGCAGTTGTTACTGTGAGTCAAAATATTCATGTATTGAACCCACACCATAAGAACGCTAAGATACGTATTTTAGATTCCTCCCTTCATTTGGAAATACATTACCTAAAACTTCACTTTGAAGAACCTTTTAGGCCTCATCAGTCATGGATGTGCTCTCTTATTTATAAGACTATTACGTCTTTCCAATAACCAGCCTCTGCCATTCATTACTTTTGCCATATTTCTTCACTTATTGGATACATACTAAAAGTTTATTATATGCCAGCAACTGTACTGGGTCCAAAGATAGTACTGAACAAAACCAGAAAGGATCTCTGCCACCATGGGTCGGACAGTCTAGTGAAAGAAATGGGTAATCAAATATTTCGTGAACAAATATGGAACCGTGATCACTACTAGGACAAGTACATGGCTCAGAGAGATGAGTATCACAGGGGGGATCAAGATGCTTTATCCATAAAATGAACCTTGAACTGAAGAGGTTCAAGGAAGGGAAGAGTTAATTAGGTGACAAAGGAAGGAAAATATTTTAGGCAGAAGGAAGGGTATTTATTTGATTTCAAATACGTGTTATATGTTTCTGATGTAATATGGAAGCAACATGTGCTTTTGTTAGTCCCATATTGGTTTTCTTTCTTTTTTAATTGAGATAGTAGGATTTGATATATGCATATATTGCAAAATGATCACCACAATACATTTACTTATCCATTACTACATTTAATTACAGATTTTTTTCTTGTGATGGTCTACTTTCTTAATGACTTTCAAATACAGTATACGATGCAATCTTGTTACCATGGTCACCATGCTGCACATCATATCTCCTGGGTAGTTAGTCCAGTTAGTCCTACATTTGAACTCTTTCTACTCTATCTGAGTGAGGATTCTTGGAAAAGTTTTCTCATTTTAAAATTTTCACCTGAGGATATATTTACCGATTTTTAGACACAGAGGGAAAAGGGGAGAGAGAGAGAGAGAGAGAGAAACATCAATCATTGCCTCCAATACATGCCCCAACCAGGCACTGAAGCTGCAACTAGGTATTTGCCCTGACCAGGGATTGAACCCATAACCTTTTGGTGTATGGGACAACACTCCAACCAACTGAGCCATCTGGTCAGGGCTAAAGTTTTCATTTTGTACCCAGAGATTAAATGTACCTCTATGGTTTATTTTAAGAATTGTAATGAAGCTAAAATTACTAGTTCTGTTGTATTTCTTTCTTATTTCTTACTTTATTCAGATAAACTTTTCTAAACATAAGATTCTTCCATCAGTCATTAGAAAACAAGGGCTGAGATATCAAGAAGTACCATTCTGCTTCTATTAAGATACTGAGGAATGGTTTTGAAGAAGGTCTCTTCATTTTCACCAACATCTAATTTGTTCTATTAATTTATGGTCATTTTTTTATTTTCTATGGTACTTTAGAGTATTAAACCCAATTACCTCTCAAAAAGTTTCATGATCTTGTTTTATAATTGTTGCTGTTATTTAAAAATATAAGGTTGTGATAGATTGTCTATGTCAGTGATTCCAATTCTTCACCTGTTCCTTCTTGCTACACCTTTGATCATGTGGCTTTGCAGCTTTTCTCACTAAAGGGGTGGAGTCTCTGCTGGACCTTGGCTCTGAGCCGGACTTTTGACTTGCTTTGGATAAGGAAGTGTCAGTTAGCAAAGATGGCACAAGGAGAGGCTAGAAAAAGCCCTTGTGTGTTCCTGCTTGCCTCTTGTTCCTCTGAAATTGCCATGAGAACATGCCCAGGCTAGCCTGCTGGAAGGTGAGACATGGGGAGGAAAGCCAAATCATCCCAGTTGTCCTGGCGGATGCCATCCTCATCGGCAACAGCTGGGTGAATCCTGGCCAGAACCGTCCAGCCAAGGCCGGCTGAGCCATCACAGTCACTGACATGGACACTTGTGAGCAAAACAGAGGCTTATTGTTTTAGAACTCTGAGTTTTGGGGTGATTTATTTTGCAGCATTATTGTCACAGTTGAAATTGAATATAAAAGGAAATTCTTATTTGTAACTTTATTATGTCTTCATAATTTTCTTCAACAGCCCACACTTGACTTCCCGATGGAAGCCAATAAGAAAATTGTAAAACAGATATTTGGCTATAAATCATCTCCCAGGAGGCTTTAGGTTCTTTGAGTTGTAGTATACCTATCTACAGGGAGACACTGTATATTGATGAAAAAAAAAATCCCCCAAAACTCACCCGTTTATTTTTTATAACTATACTAAAATGCAGTGAGTATGTCACAATGAAATTTGTTTTTCTCATCTGTGAAGAAACTCAGATCACCATACGACTCTGGTCTAGAACTGAAAATGCCATATGAAGACAGCGTGGCCATTTGCTTTATAGTGAAAGGTGTGAAAAACTATGCTGGTGTGAAATTTTATTGAATATAAACTCATGTTAGTTTTATTAGTTGTAAAGAAAGTTCCTCATATTCCTACTCTTTAGAAAAGTGCCTGTCTTCTCAGGCATGGAAATGTGACTGCAGTGCCAAGTTTGACAGCTGATTTTGTATAACCACTTAATTTCACGGCCCTGAAAGGAAGGGAGTCTGAAAGCAAACAAATGAGAATGCCTGAGTTACGTAAGTTACTGTTGCGGACAACCAGCAGAGTCACACATTGTGCATTGCTTACGTTTTTAACTAGTTTCTAGTGAAGAAAGTTGTGAGGTTATTAGGAGAACTCCGGATTTTTAGATTGTTTTTCCCAGCAGCTCACACGTATCTGGTCTTCTCCTTGCCAAGAGCCCAGAAGATGGGAAAGTTGCCTGACCAGTAAAGCTCCCAGCCTAGGGGAGAAGGTTTGCAGAATGGGATGTGGCTAAAGGAGGCTGCAGG
>PVJI01018607.1:0-32907 GCA_004026765.1 Micronycteris hirsuta | reverse complement strand
TTTTAACCAGACTCATCAAGAAAAATGAAAGAGGGCTCAGATAAATAAAATCAGAAATAAAAGAGGAGGAGAAGCAACTGACACCACAGAAATGCAAAATATTGTAAGAAAACATTCTGAACAACTATATGCCAACAAATTGGACAATCTAGAAATAATAGAGAAATGCCTAGAAACATAAAATCTTCCAAAACTGAATCAAAAGAAGACTCATAGAATCTGAATAGACAGATTACAATTAGTGAAATTGAAACAGTCAGAAAAAAAAAAAAACTCCCAACAAACAAAAGTCCTCAACTGGATGGGTCACAGGTGAATTTTACCAAACATTCAAATCAGACCTAATACCTATTCTCAAACTATTTCAAAAAATTCAAGAGAAGAAAAGACTCCCAAGCTCATTTTATGAGGCCAAAACTATGCTAACTCCAAAACCAGATAAACACACTACAAAGAATGAAAATTATAGGCCAATTTTTCTGATGAACATAGATGCTAAAATCCTCAACAAAATATTAGCAAACCAGATCCAGCAATGCATTAAAAAGTTATAGACCATGATCAAATGGGATTTACTCCAAGGATTCAAAGTTGGTATAATATCCACACACCAATAAATGTAATACATCACATAAAGAAAATGAAGGATAGAGAACCACATGATCATATCAATACAGGCAGAAATTTTTTTTTATAAAATCTAGCACCCATTTATGATAAAAAATCTTTTAGCAATGTGGGACTGGAGAAAACATACTTCAACATAATAAAGGCCATATATGACAAACCCTCACCCAACGTCATACTTAATGGGCAAAACTAAAATATTTCCCTTAAGATCAGGAACAAGATGGGAATGTTTGCTTTCAACACTCTTATTAAACATAGTACTGGAAGTCCTAGACTCAGTGATCATACAACAAGAAGAAATAAAATTATCATTATTTGCAGATGACATGATATTTCATATAGAGAACTCTGAAGATTCCACAAAAAAATTCTAAAACTGATAAATGAATTCAGTAAAGTGGTAGGATACAAAATAAACATCCAGAAATCAGTTGCATTTTATACACCAATAATGAACTATCAAAAAGGGAAACCAAGAAAATAATCCAATTCGCAACTGCTTAAAAAAAAATAAATACCTAGGAATAAATTTAACCAGGGATTTAAAAGACCTGTACTCAGAAAATTATAAGATGCTGAAGAAAGCCCTGGCTGGTATAGCTCAGTGGATTGAGTATGGGCTGTGAACCAAAGGGTCTCTGGTTTGATTCCCAGTCAGGGCACATGCCTGGGTTGCAGGCCAGGTCCCCAGTGAGGGCCATGTGAGAGGCAACCACACATTGATGTTTCTTTCCCTCTCTTTCTCCCTCCCTTCCCTTCTGTTTATAAATAAATAAATAAACTCTTTTTTAAAAAAGATGCTGAATAAAGAAATAAAAAAAGAATCAAATAGATGGAAGAATATACTGTGCTCATGGATAGGAAGAATTAACATCAGTAAAATGTCCAGACTACCCAAAGCAATCTACAGATTCAATGCAACTTCTATCAAGATACCAATGGCGTATTGCACAGAACTAGAACAAATATTCCAAAAATTTATAGGATAGCACAAAAAATTCTGAATAGCCACAGCAATTTTGAGAAAGAACAAAGTTGGAGGAATCACACTACTTTACATCAAACCACACTACAAGGCCATAGTAGTAATCGAAACAGCATGGTGCTGACATAAAGGCATATCGATCACTGGAACACAACAGAGAGTCCAGAAATAAATCGATACCTTTATTGTCAATTTATCTTTGACATAGGAGGCAGAAATATATGATGGGGTAAAGCTAGTCAATTCAATAACTTATGCTGGGAAATTTGGACAGATGCATGCAGAAAAATGAAATTAGATCACCTCATTATGCAATTCATGAGGATAAACTCTAAAATGGATTTAAGACTTAAATGTAAAACTTGAAACCATAAATACCCTAGAAAAAGCATAAGCAGTAAAATCTAAGACATTTCTTGTAGCAATACATTTTTTGATATATTGCCTCAGGCAAGAGAAACAAACAAACAACAACAACAAAAAAAACAAATGGTGCTTCACCAAACTAAAATTTTTTTGCACGGTAAAGGAAACCATTAACAAAATGTAAAGACAACCCACTGAATGGGAGGATATTTTCCCCAAAATATCTGATAAGGGCTTAATAGCCAACATTTATAAGGAACTTATAAAACTCAACACCAAAAGAACAAACAATCCAATTAAAAAATGGGCAAAGGACCTGAATAGACACTCTCCAAAGAGGTCATACAGATGGCCAATAAATATATGAAAGGATGCTCAATGTCACTAATCATCAGAGAAATGCATATTAAAACCACAATGAGATATTACCTCCCACTTGTCAAAATAGCTATCATCAATAAATCTGGAAAAATTAGTGTTGCTGAGGATATGTTGAGAAGAGAACCCTCAAGCACTGTTGGTGGGAATGCAGATTGGTGTAGCTACTGTGGAAAACAGTATGGAGTTACCTCAAAAAATTAAAAATGGATCTGCCTTATGATCCAGTGATTCTACTTCTGGAAATATATCTAAAGAAACCTGAAACACTAATTCGAAAGAATATGTGCATCTCTATGTTTGTTGAAGCATTATATACAATAGCCAAGATTTGAAAGTAGTCCAAGTGTCCATCATTAGGTGGACATCATTAGGTGAGTAGATAAAACAACTATAGGGCATTTATGTAATGGAATACTATTTGGCCATGAAAAAGAAGGAACTCTTACCTTTTGTGATGGATGGATGGACCTGGAGAATACTATGCTAAGTGGAATAAATCTGTCAGAGAAAGACAAGTACCATGTGATTTCACTTATATGTGGAGACTAATGAACAAAATAAACTAACAAAGTAGAGACAGACACATGGATACAGAGAACAGACTGACAGCTGTCAGAGAGGAGGAGGTTGGGGGCTGGGTTAGAAGGATGAGGGAATTAAGCAAAGCAAAAAAGGAGGACTCATGGACACAGACAATAGTATGGTGATTGCCAGAGGGAAGGGGGTTGGGGGAAGGTAGAAAAGGGTAGGGAAGGGGTAAATGGTGATGGAAGAAGATTTGATTTGTGATGGTGAACCCAAAATACAATATACAAACGATGTATTGTGGGATTGTATACCTGAAATCCACAGAATTTTATTAACCAATGTCACTCCAATAAACTCAGTAAAAAATACATTTAAAAAATTATTTGGAAAAAATAATTCATCAGGCAAAATCATAAATAATGGTAATTCATAAAAGAAAAGGTCTTTATTATTTTTGATAGCATCAAGCCCTTGAGTAATCTATCAGTTAGAAAACACAACAAATCAATCTTAAATGATAGAATCTGTCTTTTTTATTAGATTGTTTTCTTATGAGTATTCAATTTAAGTTAATTAATCATTTAATTTTTTTTTTCAAATTTGAGCTCATCTGACAGTAGTCAACAGCTATAAACACTTTTTCAGCAGTGATTTGGGTGTTTTTCCCTTTGTGAATCTTTGGATTATTCTAACTTGGATTTAATTTCACATTCAGCTCCACTATAACTAACCACAGATATGCCAAAGTCTCTTTTTATAAGTCTCTTTTTAAATTTCTTCATTAAAAATGTGTAAAATTATACTTCAAACATATTTTGGTCTTTTTTGATGATTGAGATGTCTTCCCATCAACGATATATTCATTAAGGCAAAACATGGCATAATTTTTTACTTATCCTGCATTGTCTGGAAAAAAGGTTTTACTTTTAAAGTAAGATTTACTGCCATGTTAACTAAAAATGAAAATATCAAAAAGGTGACCAAAAATAAAAAGAATTCTTTAAAAATTAACTTTAAGAATATTCTCCAATTATCTGTTCTGTTAATCCCATTTTCTCCTTGGCTTTGGAGACTTTAGAAATTCCCTATGATCCATAGCCTTTCTGATTTACAAACCTGGTATTTTTACCTTCTACATTCAAATCTTGCATAAACTGCCCATGTTTCTGTGCTTGGAATGTTCAATTGGTAATATTCTTATAAAATATTCAATAACTAAGAGAAAAGAAATCGATTTGATTCAATCCCTCTGCCTACTATGTGCCTTTCTACCAATAACATTTAATGGGTTTGAATTATTAACCGATTTTATAATCTTGGACTATTATAGTGTTATTAGTTACCTAATGAAGTGCTCAATTTTGAACTCCTCATTAGATTAATCAAACAGTGATACTTAAGATTAGGTTAGAGAAATGTCAGCACATATTATTTTATTTAATTTTAGAATTATATATCAGAGACCAAAGCAATTTGCAGGATTAAATTGTCTTTTCACATATCAGATTCATGATCTTCTGGGTTCACAGATCAAGTTCCCTTCTTCCCATGCACCATGTGAAAACCGCCAAACACTGTTTAGCTTACACAATGTGTTATACACAGCAAAGCCTGCTCCTTCAGGGGTACAAAGAAGGTAATTCAATCTTAAAGTTCTAGTGCTGTCATAGCTGTTTATGACATCACCAAGACCTAGCAGATGAATCGTAGCTTTGTCTTCCTTCTGCTAACATGCATTATTAGAGATGGACTGTCAACGTCTAAGAAGTCATTTTAACCCCGCCTTTACAAAAATCGCTGCTTATGAAAATTCCCTGAATTGTCAGGATAGTAGAAAAAGTAACTGCTAGTCTTCTGATAATGCCACCAATGGAGGAAGGCACAACCCTTACTGTTCATTCTCTGAGTTCACACACAATCACACACAATTGTGCTTTTCATTCCCAGACCTCAAAAGCTCTTACAAGTTTGTGAATATTTTAAGATCACCTCCTATGTCCAACCCTGAAGGCCCAATTCAAGTCTTACTTCCTAGATGAAGACAGGGTCAGCATAAGGAAAAGATCATTGGGTTGGAGTTGGAGAAAAAAAGGGTTCGCATGCTGTTTCCATCACTTACTCATCAAGGTGGATATTATTGGCTTCTGTTCCTTTCCTCTGCCATTTGTGTGAAAGCTGAAGGTTTTGGATGAGAATAGCCCTGACCATTGTCCATTTAAAGTAGTAGACATAAGCCTGAGGCCATCATATCTTTTAGGAGTAAAGATAACCCAGCCTGACCCAGTTAGCACATGGCTTTCTTACAGACATAGTGATTGCTTCAGAAGTACACATGTGACCTAGTTTGTTCCAGCCTAGTAAAGCTTAACTCTTTTATACACTGATTGTTTCCTCTTCTTAAGGATGATGTGGTATTTAATTCAAAGCCTTGGAACTGCTACAGCTACCATAAAATAAGGCACCTGGAAGGCAAAGCCAACACAAGAAGAAAGGCAGAATGTAAAGACTCTCAGAGCAAAGAAATTGAAGGCCTGATTAAACCATACCTACAGCTTGCCTTACCTTGCTAGTTTTCAATTACGCGAGCTAATTCTACTGTTTAAGACAGTTGGAACTGGGCTTTCAGTTCCTTGTGATAAAAATATCCTAATTCACTATATCCATAATCTTCAGCTTTAGTGCCCTCAGCTATAACCAGCAACTACATTTTAGAGTATTTTTGAGGAGTAAATGACATACTTAAAATATTTGACACATGGTAGCGCTTTTTCTATCAGTGGTCCAAAAGAGGTAACCATTTTTTCTAAATTCTTAAAGCACTTGTCTGCACTCTACATCTGTATCATTCTGCATAGACACTTTGCATTTTGTTATTAGTCTTTTAGGATTTTGAATTATTAACTTGGAGTGTGAATTGTCCTTCAATAATCCCTTTGAGAAACAAAAGAGTTATAGACTCTACCAAGTTAAAAAAAAAGTCACATATGGATGTTTGGTAGTTAGAAAATTAACTGACTATACAGACTGATGAAACCCTTTCATTTGGTACCCACCCCCCAACAAATATTATGACCACTTTGAAGAGGTTATTGTTCCTTGTTACATAACTCTAAAGTTTGCTAACCTAATGCTATAGTCTCTACTCTCCTGGTTCCACTTTCCCATGAATCACAAATCTTTCCCTCCCTTGCTGACAAAATAGTTTTTATGAATAATCCTAATTGAATATGTATTTTAAG
Organism: Micronycteris hirsuta; assembly: GCA_004026765.1. NCBI lineage: Eukaryota > Metazoa > Chordata > Mammalia > Chiroptera > Phyllostomidae > Micronycteris > Micronycteris hirsuta. The sequence goes on along the minus strand of PVJI01018607.1, from coordinate 26,778 downwards.
AAATTATTTAATTTTGATACACTAAGATGTCAAATGAGTTGATGCTGTCTAATTTTAGGCAGTGTATAATTTCTCTTTCTGCATTCAGGAAAGCATTACATTTTATATTAATGCTCATTGATTCAGGTTAAAAACATTTGAATAAGTTCCATACTACCCATATCATTTGAGATACACTGCCTTAAAAATTACCCACATTTAGTGACTTAAAGCAATAATTATTTATTTATCTCACGGTTCTATAGGTCAACAGTTTGGACTAAGCTCACCTGGTTTGTCTCTTGTTCTCCACTGGGTTTCCTCATGGACCCACTTCAGCTGTCGGACTGAATAAGGGTTCCAGCTCTAGGATAGCCTGAGCTCTGTTCCGTAAGGTCTTTCATTCTCTAGCAGTCTAGGTTAAGCTTATTCTCAAAATGGCAATGGGGTCCACGAGAGAACACCGATGTACCCAAGGGCTCTGTAAGCCTGGTCTGAGGACTGGCACAGCATCATTTCTGCCACATCCTGTTGATCCATTCAAGGCACACAACCTGCTCAGTTACAGGAATTAGGAAATAAAAACCTCTTGATATGTGGAGCAGGAGAGGCACATTGCAAAGGGGTTTGGACTCAATGAAGGGAATAACTGTGGCCATTTTTGCAATTAATCAGCCACACCTTCACTCCCTTTCTAGACTTTAAATCACCAAGAAGTATGTCATGTTACTTGTATCCTCAGTGTTTATCATTGTACTTCCACATACTTCACCTAAAGGCCCCCACAGGACTTGGTGGTGGTAGCTGTCTTAGTCCATTCTGGCTGCCATAACCAAATACCATAGACTGGGTGTCTTATAACCAAGATAAATTTATTTCTCAGAGTTCTGGAGGCTGGGAAATCCAAGGTCAAGAAGCAGATCTGGTGTCTGGTGAGAGCCTGCTTCTTGCTTCATAGAAGCTGTCATCTTTCTGTGACCTCACATAACAAAAGGGTCAAAGAAACTCTCCAGGGTCTTTTATAAGGCCACTAATCTCCTTCATGGGGCGTCTGCCCTTATGACCTTGTCACCTGCCAAAGGTCCCACCTCCTAACACCATTATGTTGGGGGTTAGGATTTCAAGATATGAATTTTGAGGGGACACAAACATTCAGTCTATAGCAGTAATATTGACCACCATATTTATTTATAACAAATGTGTTCCAGAATATCTATGCATTCATATGAAAATAGAGCCACAGCCATTATAAATGTTTAGGTTAATGAGTTACAAAGTAACATTTGTCTCAGTCATTGTACACCCCAGACTGTACAATAAATCAATTGTGGTGCTTTGAAAACTATGAATGCCCACCAGAGACAATTAAATTAGAATACCTGGGGCAGGGTCTATACATATTTAAAAGCTCCCCAGGTTCTAGCTGAGTAGTTCAGTTGATGAGAACATTGTCCTAATACACTAAGGTTGTGGGTTTGATCCCCAGTCAGGGCACGAGGATCAACTAATGAATGAGTAAATAAGTAGAACAACAAATTGATGTTTATTTCTCCCTCTCTTTTTTTTTAAATCACCCATTATTATAAAAAATAAAAATTATTAAAAGTAAAAGCTCTCCAGGTGATTCTGCTGCTAGCTATTGGTTGAGAATGATAGATTTAACAATCAAACCACCTACCCATCTAATAGGGCTCTGGTTCTCAAAATTGAGTGATCATCAAAATATCCGAGAGACCTTTAAATACAGCTTGCTGGACTCCACGACCCAACATTCTGTCTCAGTAGATCTCTATGGCATGGGGCCCAGGAAATGCTGAAGGTGAAGGTTGAGGAAACACATTTTGAGAACCTATGTTATAAAGAAATACGGCCTATTGGCATTTTTAAAATACACCCTCTCAGAGATGTGTTTGTCCCTAGTACTTCCAATAAAGCAGAACTTTCTATTTTATTGACATGTAGTTATTCAAGTAGAGAAAAAGGATGGTTTCTCCTATACCTACCAATGTGTGGGTCTCACATCTAGTGATTCTGATTAAAATGGGATTTGGACATTGTACAGATTAGAATTTGCCCTGGCCAATTCCAATGTGTATCCAGAATTAAGAAATTCTAGTCCAGCAATTTTCAAAATGTTGTCCCAGAATCATCAGTGTCACCTGAGAAGTTAAAAAAGCAAATTATTAGGCTCCACCCCAGGCCTACTGAATCAGAATCTCTTGGAGTGGTGCCCAGAAATGTGTTTTAACAAGCCCTTCTGGTGATTCTGGTAAATGCTAAAATTTGAGAACCTCTGCATTAATGTATACTAAGCATGCAAGGAAGCAATTAGTGCCAAATGAGTGATACAGATTCCAAGCACCATACGTGTTCTGAAAAAGTCATGCTAGGGAGTTCTCTGAAGTTAGGCCACAAGAGGAGTAAAAAAAAAAAAAAAAAATGGATGAGTAGAAAGAAAATGGAGCTCCAGTTCTTCCAACCAAAGAAGTACATGATCTAGTGTGCGTGGGGGTCAAAACCCATAGGTGGTCCTGGGGCAGAGAGGATGTAGGTGGTTTATGCAGTAAAGTAGAGGGCCATAATTCCACAGCCTATTCTAGAATTCCAAGAAGAGATGGAAAGCTGTACAATAGGACTGTTCCAACTTCCAGGCAGAAGCAGCAAATGACTTTCAGAACCTCATTACCTCCAGAGAGTTAGAAATAAAATCATTGGTGGAAAGGTGAACTTGCTTGCTATGGGAAAAAGAGGAAGGAATGGTTCATTGTGAAAACATAATACTGCCTCCTTTCAGAGAAAATAGATAATGCCTAGGGCACTATTTCCTTTCCTCATTCAGCAAATCTTTTTGAGTGCTTCCCATATGCCAGGGATCATGTTAGTCACTGGGAATACATCTGGGAACAAAATACAGTCCCTGTCCTGAAGGAACTAGCCTAATCAGGGAAGAAGAGTCAAAGGCACTCACAAAATGTGCATTACTTTAAGATATTTCATCATATCCAGGAAACCACAATTTGCTAGCAGAGTCTTTAAGGGGAAAAAAAAGGATTCTGTTCAGATTTAGATACCCAAACCCCATCTCTTATATCCCTCCTCTGCTCTGAGGTTCCCCTAGGGAATGAACAAATGCTAAAATGGGGGGTGGGGGGGGAAGGACCATGAGTATGCAGCCATGGCTGCCTGATGCAGGGCTGGCTACCTGTTGAAAAATGGATTCAGGGACCTAGGTTCTTGGCCCAAATGAGTATTCTTATTCTATTTCCCTGAATCCAGGTATATCGATTTTGTAAAGAAAGTACCCAGCCAGCTACCCAACCACCATAGCACAAAGGTGGCTGAAAGCCTGCACTACCTAGGGTGGAAGTCTAGAAAAGTAAACATCACCAGACTGCCCTTGACTACCTCTATGAATGTTAAGTCAGCTCCAAGGAATGAGACCATCTTTTTAAATCAGTCATTTGGAAGAGAGGCAGTGGAATACAAGACTGAAATATGGGTGTGTGCGTTTCAAAGCACAGTAACCCTCTCCTGTAGTAAAAACAACTCTGGTCAGTATCGGAGGGTGTGAAGAAATCACCTTCACTACTTTATCTTCCTTAGAAAGGATATATAAGGGGATGAAGGGAACTGGATCATAACAAGAAATGAGGGTCATAACCCTCTGAAGATTTTTAACTATTTAACTCATGATACATAGGTTATTAACCCTGAGCTCTCATCAAGAATTGGCAAATATTTCCTTTATCTAATTACTTTATTACTTACTTGATTCCATCTAATCCCTTGGTTTTAGTAGCTATTTTCACAGTGGGTCCATTTATAGCCCCATACTTCTTCCCTGAACTCCAAATTTACACAATAAATTGCTTCTTTAAAGACTTCAGTTGTAAGTGTACCAGGCACTTCAAACTTACCCAATCTAGAAGTGAGTTCATGATCCCCTCCTATGGAGCTGGCTCCATGGCAAACAGCAGTTCTAATCATCCAGTTATTTCAATAGCTTCCCATTGCATTTATCATAGAATACTACAAGGCTTTACATGACAGGACCGCATGCCCACACTTCTACCCATCTTCTCCTTTTGCTTAGGCCGATCCAAACATAGTAGCATCTTTGTTGTGCCTGGCATATGTGAACATCCCCATATCACATTATTATTTTGGTTCTTCCTTTTCCCTCTTCTCCCGTAGGCCCACATGGCTTCCTCCTTCACTACATTTGGTCTCAGTTCAAATGGCATCTCAGTAGAAAAAGCCTTTCCTAACCATACTGTCTGATCTTCTCTCAATCTTAGTTCTTTATCTTGATAGATTTTTTCATTATACTAGTCACCATATATTACATTAATTTGTTTATTGGCCTGCGGAGTATTCCAGCCAACCAGAATATAGACCTCCATGACAGGGAGCTTTGTCTGGTTTGTTCTTACATCTTCAAGTGCCTTGCAGAGTGGCTGGCATGCAGTGGTTGAATCAGAGCAGTTCTCCCATGTGTACATAGCCTCCACATTTATGTAGGAGGGGATAAATGACAGTTGAAGAACCCTTTAGCTTCTATAAGTCTTAGAGATTTTGAGCTCTGTTCACCATTTACTTGAGTGTTGATCACACACTCACCTCCTTATAACCACTCCAGTCAAGTGACCTAAGAACGCTACCCATATCTTTGAGTCCTTCCCAATCCTAACGAAATGTGTGGTCTTGAAAATTACTGCCCTGCTGTTTCCAGATGTGAGATTCAGACTCTTCCACATATATCAGGAAGCTCAAATTAAAAAAATATTATGCAATATGGGACATTTTATGATTGGTGGGAAAACCATAGCAGAGTAGTTAAATTTGGAACTTTTAAGGGAATACAGGTTGAATAATCATAATTCAATGGAATAAATGTTTATTTTTACTTAAAGAAAATTAAATAAATTATTAATTTAACTACTATTAAATAAAATTAAACTATTAAATAAACACTACTAAAGACAGCTAACAAACTTGAGAAATCACAGATTTAAGTAAAATTTGCTAACAATGGGTTGCCGAAGGATAATATTTTGGTATTTATGGTTATTTATTTGAGGCTCATTTCAGCTTCTTATTGGAATAGTTGGCAATATTTATGATTAGCCTTCTCAAAATTATTTTTTGGAATTTCAGAGGATCTAGATTGGGTTCAAGTCTAATTCGATAATCCAACTTTCTATTTAAATTAGAAAATTATTTAAAAACTACTGGAAATAAACATCTAAATTCATGGCTCACACATGAGAATGAACATTTTCTGGTAATAAACAAAAATAGTAAGTTCAAAAGCACTTTCTTTTTGCCAAACCCTCTCAATACATATCTTGTCAGCCTGCATGGGGTGATCGCAATCTCACTTTGAAGGCTATACCTTCCATGCACTTTTGTCATTTGCTCAGTCTCCCGTACATAAAGAATGAGTGCCAATGACACTAATCTCTGCAGGGAGGGAAAAATAATCCTAAAGGCCTTCATTAGGTGTCCTTTCCCTTTTGATTGTCAAATCTAATCACCTCCTCCATTCATTACCACCTATCAGAACGGTAAATGAGACAAGTTTGATTCCCACCAAGTATATATCAATTTTTCTCTCTGACATTTTAGTAGCAAGGCAGAGGCCACAATTTTATCTACTAACACACTCAAAACACAAAGGCTCAACTGCAGAAAGAACTGAAGACGTACATGCTGTAATGCTTTTTCCCTTAGATAGAGAGACTCCATTTGCTCATTGCATTTCTTTTATCTGAGTCACATACAGGGTGACTCAATTGTTACCTGAGTCCCACCTCTAAGTTTCGTAAGACCTTTAACCCATTGTTCTCTTCTTCCAACTCACAAAACTAAAAAGAATTTTTCATGGAAAATTTTTCTCTACTATAATATATCATTTTCTAGCACATTATCACACAATCTATTTGACATTTTGAATTTATAGGTGGCAAGAACATCACAAAAGTCCCCAAAAGTATGACCGGAAATTTATAAGACCACATATTATGTGTCCTCTAATCAGCACCGACTATGGGCAAGCTCCTGGGAAAGGTAGTGAAGGCTATTAAATGTTGTGGAGAATCATAAAGCAGAAAGCTAGCGTTTTCTTATTTTCTGATAGCATTGACCTCAGGCTGACAATAAGCAAAGGTGTCATTTAGGAGGTATGACTAAGCACGAGGGAAAAAAACACTACGTGCAAAATTACCTCCCTTATCCAGGTTGCACAAATTTGGGAATGTCAGGAGATTAGTCAGGCTTCAAATTCAAAGCACCAGTCTCCCTGTGTAGCAGAGTCGATGGAGCTAAAGCACCCTAATGTCCTTGTCAATCAGAGACATACATTTCTCTAACGAGAAAGATCCACAAAAGTCCTAAGACCTTGGAAACAGCAGGGGGTCTGACCCCTTCCTCTCCTTGGCTGTCACAGGGGAGAAGTAAAGGTAGCCACTATTGTGAGAATTTAAGCTATGGAAATGCAGCCCCATTTATATTAAATTATTACCTTCCCACAGTGGCTGCCAGCCAGAGCTACATTTTGCAAACATACATCCAGCTCAGGCAGCCTCAAATCTGCTACTGTTTGAGATTTCTTTCTTCTTTTATTTTTTTTCTTTCTCTCTCTTTTTTTTAACCTGAAAAAGAAGGGAAAAAAACAGGGTAGAGACTATTTCAAATCACACACTCTCTCTGGCTAGAGACACACATGCTATATTTTTCAATGATCGTAAAACCTAGTTCTCAGTTGGCTCCTTTGTGTCTTGTTTTTTCACAAACTTTTGATGTTCTCTCTTATCTTGAGAATAGCTCCACCTTTTCCTGGTTCACACAAGCTTATTGAGGTCACCCAACTTCAAAGTTCCTCTCTGTGGCTCAAATGGTGAAGTTCTCCTGTGTGTGAGTGTCTAGGGGGCGCCTATGGAAGGAGGAATAATACTCTTCTGTAAGGCGATCTGGACCAATGACAATGCTGCACTCTTTTTGCCATGAATACCAATGGTGATTTCGGCATTGCAGGCCGCCCAGATAATGTCTCTAAAAGGCATCAGTGTTCTCTGAGATGCTTCCCAGGTATCCTGTTGCAAGATCTAAAGGGTCTCCGAACTGAATACAGTTGCCCAGTTTGTCATAGGTGGTGCCAGAAATGCTAATTGATTTCAGATATATTCTCTGGATAGTGGTGGAAATTTTCTGTTTCAAATTCATCCAACAAGAAGTTAAACGCAAGAACGCCTATCTGCTGCACTGACTTTTCCTTCCCTTCCCTTCCTTTCTTTTTGACTTGTCGAGATCACAAAACACAAGCTCCTGGCTTTTATTGCTCAATGTAAAAACACCTATTTCTGCTTGCAAATAAATCAATTCACATGCAGCCACCCCAGGCTGAGGATTTTAACAATAATTTCTTTTTCTTGGATCTTACCAGAGGCATCTTTAAAATGACTCAAGAAACCAATTTCTCTGTTGCCCATGCCCCCCTTCCTTTAAACTAGGCAAGTCTAAACATACAGGGCATGAAAGAGAGAAGGCAGGACAGCCACGTAAGAACAGACTGTAAATCTTTAAGGGGAGAAAAAGCATAGCAGAATCAGGCAACCCAAGAAGCACTGCCATTAAGCAGAAAGGAGTCATATGGGCTCCTGTAGGCCTGGCGTTGTGGCACTGTCTCCCACTGTAGCCAAAAAGGATCTTTCACAAGTCTTCTTAAAGATGGAAGCAAAGGAAATCCCCTATTTTATTTCTTCAAAAATGTGTTTTTTTGGCCAAAGGGCCAAGGATGTCCTTTCACTCATATACTCAAAACTTCACTTCTAGTTGACTATTGTCATCTTTGCCTGCCTTCTCGTATTTAGTCAGCAACCCTAGGAGACAGTCTGATATAGTGGGTAAGTAGACTGAAGTCCCAAACCCATCAACTACCAACTGTGTGATCTTGAGAAAGTCACTTAATTTCAATATGTTTTAGTGCCTCATCTACAAAACAGGAATAATAAGACTATTCCTTATCTCAAGCTACCCTTCGAGGGCTAAATGTGATGATCTGGGTAAAGCAATTAGTGTGATCCCTGGCACATAGTAAAAGCTCAATAAATATTAGCTGCTAGGATTATGTTCAAAGGAAATTCAGAAGTAGTCAAAGCATGGAAGAGACAAATCATTTTAAATGCTAATACTATGCAGAGTTGCTTGCCTTGCCAAAGTATTTTTTAAGAACAAATATATCTATTTTGATTATTTTAACTTTCACTCTGCCACTTTCTAAAATGTAATTAGAAATTTATATAACAATAATTTGATTTCAATCTGTCTCCTCTAGAGGCAAAACACAATAACAAAGGAAGCTCCATCCCAGGCAAAGGACATCTACAACAGGGCTAGAGGACAGTGTATATTTTCATTGACATGTTGCTCACTAGCCAAACCTCTGGAAAGTATTTGCTTTATTGAAAACATCTTAGTAGTGTAATAAATAAAGTGTATTTCATCTCCATAGTTTGAACTTGTAATTCTGTTGGCCAAGAGCTGTCAGAGAGAGATTAGTGATCACAATAATGCTTAACAAAGTTGGGCTGATGAAAGAAGAGCTTTGCAAGTATTCCATTTCTGAACAATAAAACACGTTTAACTGGGACAAAACAGACACTTCCCAAAAGGTCCCATGTCCTGGCAAGGCACACTTCCCACAGTTTGGTACTAGAAATGTTTCCCAGAATCACCCACGCACCAAAGAAACACCACAGGTCTCAGTCTGTTTTGTGGCTATGCAAGATGGATCAACAATAGTGGAAATTGTCAAGCGTGCCAACCGGTGAGGCAAGCGCAAACACTGCTTGTATGAAATGGGAAGGCTGGCAGGTCTCCAGGATCAATGTAAGACTGTGGTGCTCAGCTGCGGGACCATGGCCTTCTGAGTTGGCAAAGTCAGTAGAATGCCAGAAAGAAGTAGGTTCTTCTGATTCCAGAGACATAGCTCGTGGCGGTCTGGCACAGTTCAAAAACGCTACTTTCAAAGTGGTGGAGGAAAAGACACATATGTCTCAACTGGATGAAATTTATCACTGACCTAGAAGTCAGTGCCTCATGAAGCCAGGAAACAATAGTTGCAAGAGCAAAAGAAAGCAATTAAATATGAGGAATGGTGTCAAGGACATGTAATTGTAGTCTGGGTTTCCCGTGGATTTATATACAGGGAAGGACAATAATAGGACACACTGCAAGGTCCCCATCTACACCAGGTTAATCTGGCAAACCATGGTGAAAACACAAAATCCAGAGAAGAACCACATTCACAGTTATTCAATCATCTTACCACAGGAATTTATGCATTAAAAGCCAGGTAAGCAGACAAGTGGCTACAAGAGGGATTTGAGTTTATCTTGACCTATGATCATAAATTCACAAACACATACAAAATTATCTAACCAATAGTGGATTTGAAGGAAGGAAAATTAAATGGAGAAGGTAGCAGTAGGTCATGGAAGTAAAAGGAATTTAGTCTTGAATCTCAGATGATATCAATTTTTAAGATTAACTCGGGAGGGGGTTCCATTTTTTCACCCAGGGTTAACTGAATCTCTCTTGTTTACACCAAAGCTGTGCTGAAGTTACACCAGAGCTGTTAATCTTTCATTTTCAGTTTCTTAGGGCAGGATATGAACAATGTGTTCCAGCTACCCTGCTTCCTATAGACACTGATATATTGCTTTGTCACCACTACCTTCTACTCCCACCACCATGTCCATCTTCCCTGTCACCATCTCCAACAACAACACCGTTACTTCTACCTCTACCGTCCTCGGCAGCAGCTCTAAAAACGTCTCCACTACTCCTCCCATTTTCACTTCCGCCATAACCTCCACCTCTGTCACCACAATTTTCTCATCACCACTTCCACCCCCCCCATTGTCACCACCCCTGTCTCTATCTCCGCCCATGCCACCACTACTGTCACTACTGCCTCAACCAACCCTACCTCCTCTTCCCCCACCACCTCCACCACCAGTATCTTCACCTCCACGTTCACCACCGCCACCTCCACTTTCATAAAATACATCCTATGGCCACCTCCTCACCTCTATCCCTTTCTCCCAACCAACTCCACTACCTCCACCTCTACCATCTCTATCTTCACCTCCAGCACAATTATCTCCTGATTATCTCTATTACAATCATCACTAATGGAAGCAACACCTTTACATCCATCAGAGCCATCTCTACTACACATCACCTCCATCACAATAGTCACCACCTCTACCATCCCCACCTTCATCACCACAACACCACTGCTAACATTAGTGTATCTATAAACGAGGAACTAAGTATTTTATAACCATCACCTCATTTAATTCTCACAGAAAGTCTGTGACATAGGTATTCTTATGCCTCTTTTACAGATGAAAGTCAGAAAATGTATGCTGTTTGCTCCAAATCACACAGATTAAAAAAAAAAATCTAAATTTCTATCCCAGGTGTGTCTAATTTTATGTTTCTATGTTCTATTGAACTGTGGCATTTTCTCTAAGGAAAAGAAGAAAATAGCTATAAACAAGTTAGTATAGTTTCTCTGTACATCTCTAAGGGCACAAAAGAGTGCAGTAAGTGTTAAGAGAATAGGTATAAGTGTGTGGCTCATGGGTATCCATTCCCTTCTGATGCCCAGTACAGACTCAGCCTGCGACTAAGGCAGACCTATCAATATGAGATGGTCCTGGAGATGAGACAAATACATCACCAGAGATTTTTAAATCCCTCATTTTATAGTAGTTGTATAAATCTTTTCATTTCTTTTTAAAAATATTTCTAATCTTTTATTTGTTATTAAATTTATTAGGATGACATTAGCTAATAAAATTATGTAGGTTTCAAGTATACAATTCTATAATATATCATCTGTATATTGTATTGTGTTAACCACCCAGTCAAATATCTTTTCCTCACCATATATTTGACCCTTTTTCCCATTTGCTACTTCTCCCTACCCCACTTTCCTTCTGATAACCACTGCACTATTGTCTTTGTCTACGAATTTTTGTTTGTCTGTTTCTCTGATTTGTTTATTTGTTGCTTTCAGTTTTACATTCCACATATGAGTGAAATCATACAGTTCTTGACTTTTTCTATCTTACTTCTTTTGCTTAGAACGATATTCTCAGAATCCACCCATGTTGTCACAAATGGCAGTTTTTCATCTTTTTTTTTAATGATTTTATTTATTTATTTTTTGAGAGGGGATGGGAGGGAGAAAGAAAGAGAGAGAAACATCAATGTGTGATTGCCTCTCACACGGTCCCCACTGGGAACCTGGCCTGCAACCCAAGCATGTGCTCTGACTGGGAATCGAACCTGTGACCCTTTAGTTCGCAGCCCGCACTCAATCCACTGAGCTACGCCAACCAGGGCTCATCTTTTCTTATGACTAAATAGTATTCCACTGTATACATATACCACATCTTCTTTATCCCATCATCTATGAAAAGACGCTTTTGTTGTTCCCATGTCCTTGCCACCGTGAATAGTGCTGCAAGAATAGGTGTATATATCTTTACAAATAAATGTTTTCATCTTTTGGGGGGGAAGATAACCAAAACAAGGATTACTGAGTCATATAGTAATTCTATTTTTAAGTTTTTGAGGACCTTCCATACTCTTTTCCATAGTGGCTATAGCAGTTCACATTCTAACCAGCAGTGAATAGGGCTTCTTTTTCTCCACAGCCTCTCCAACACTTGTTATTATCTGTTTTGTTGATAATAGCCATTCTAATAGGTGTGAGGTGATATCTCATTGTAGTTTTGATTAGCATTTCCCTAACAACTAGTGACACTGAGTCTCTCTATTTTCCCAAACCAAGATTTTGTATTACAATTAAAATAATGGACATTTTGAAATGAAAAACATATTTTAGAAACAAAACCTCAAAATATATATACAGGATGTTGAGATATATCTACACGTCCATATACTGGGTAGTGACAATGAATGGCTCATTTCCGTAATATGGTATGGTATTAGTTACCATCATTTTAGAATATCTATATAAATTAAAAGAAAGGGAATAATCATTGTTTATCTCAACATTGAAGCAACTTTAGAAATTAAAAAACAAAAGACATCATAAATCTTAGTTGAAGGTCTATTTCAAATAATTTCACCATTAGTTTCAGGATATCTTTCAAGTAATAAACCATCCCCACAGTCTTTATAGGCAGAGTCACTGCGTGGAGTAGTGGAAACAGTCCATATTTCAGAGTCAAGCAGAACTAAATTCTTATCACAATATTGCTACTTATTAGCTCTGCTATTCTGGGCACTTTATTTAACCCATAATTTCCAAATGGTAGGCTGGGGCCCACTGTCCTGTCACCTTCTGGTTAAGGTGTGGCAAGATACTGATGCCTTCCTCCATAGAGGCAGATTGCTGGGTCTTGGGGGCCATAATCTCTAGCCAGTATTCACCTCCTTTAGAAGCAGTGAAGGAGTGGCGAGGACAAGTAGTGTCATGTTTCATGTGTGCCATGACCTAGAAAATGCTCGGAAACAATGATAGCCTCTAAACTTCAGGCCTGTGGGGCGAAACAAGAACACCTCACTTAAAGGGCTATTGTTCAGATTTGTGAGGAAAACTGCATGTCTCAAGAACATACACATAGTTAAGGCTCAAAAAATCATTTTCAATATATTAGGCTCTGTTTCTAGTTGATTTATTATGGTTTCTAATACTACATGTAGCTCATCTAGAAATGGAATGGCCTGACTTTGAATGTTGAAGGTGACCACAGTAGACTGCACTTCTTTTGGCTGCTGGCTATACAATGATCAATTTGGCGTCTCTGTGCACAAAGCACAACTTGGCTGGAGTTATAAGGAAATTCTCTTTTTGTGCCATATCCATGCCCATGAATGAAAGTTCTTACTAAAATATAAATGATTCTCAAATTTACAGTTCTATTCTTGATTTTACTACTTAGCTCCAGATTCAATTTTCAGATTTTATTCTGGACAGAGCCACATAGATCACACATTACTATCTCAACTCAACAACTTACCCCCAATCCCAAACAAACCTGCTTTTCTCTTGTCTCACATCATGACTCATGTTATCCCATTGGTTTTTCAGGAGCACAACTTCTATCCTTACCTTTCACCACACCATACTCATATATCCCTTTATCCTTCTCAATGGTCAGCATGCCTCAGATCCTACTTGATCCCAATTAATTCTGTAGTTTGTTTAGTATTTAAAGGCTTGTAATAAAGGAAACATCCTAAAATATAAAACTAATAGTGTGTTGTATTAAACACAATCCTTTACTCTTCTTTACATCCACACTCTTTAAAATGTGACTTTGTAGCTCCTCCATCAAGAGGGAGAAGGTAGCAAAAATAAACAAGTCCACATCAAACAAGAAACTCTGCAAAGCAAATAAAACAATCAACAAAATGGAAAGACAACACATGGAATGAGAGAAAATATTTGCAAACCATATATCTGATAAGGGGCTTATTAACAAAATGTATAAGGATCTCGTAAAACTCAATAGCAAGACTGTCATGGGTGAGCTGACCCTAAGCCAAGTTCTCTGGCATTTGCTGGATGTGTACCCTGTCCTCTTCTCAGAAGGAGTTACCCCACATTGGGTAGCTGGTATCCAGGACTAGTTGGACTGATTGGGTTAGGAGTCCTAGAGGGTTAAGGGAACAATGGAGATGGGGTTGTAGTACCCTGTCCGGAACCGTGACCTCCCCCTGGGATGGTTCTGCTTGTGGCTGAAGTCTGGTTACAAATTGGGTTTTAACCCAAGAATTGTGATTATTTTTTTAAAAGCCAAACAGATTTTGGCAGGAGTTAGAATAAATCCTGGGGCCTGGGCTCCTCCATTCTTGAACCTCCATAGTCTTCTCCCTCTGAGGGGAAGCCAGAGGGAAAGGAGGCTCTCAGCCAGTCTCCAGCCTGCAGCCAAAGACCTCTTGGAAGTTGGTTGAAGGGGAAGGGAGGAAGGCCAGGGGCCGTTATTCCTTCTGAGAGGCAGCTGCAGTTCAGACCCTAATATAACCTTTCCCTTCTGGCCTCTCCTTCCCCTCTTCTGGTTGGAGGAGGGAGAAGTGGGAAGTAGTTTGGGAACTGGCTTGTCAACATTCAGTTCCCCATTGTTCCTCAGCCTGCCCTCAGGGCAGAGCCCCCTGCCCAGGCTGGGTAAAAGGGGAGCTTTGTCCAGCAGACACCCTGAGGGAACAAATCCCTTTCCTTCCTGGGGGAGTATGCCCCCCTGCCATGTAGTTTAACAGGTGCTAGGAGCTCCCCCACTCCCCTCCCTCCATGTGGGTTTTGACTCCCATCCTTTCCAACCTGGCTAGGTGTCATTCGCCCTGTGTCCTATCAGGTGTCTGAGTGTGTGCGGCGGGGGGGTAGGGAGGGGATGTGTGGTTCTGTGCGAACTTTCATGGTGGGTGGCTTTTTCTTCCATGCATCACTCCCCTTTCCCCAAATGCCAGGCTACTGGTGTAGCTCATAAACGGCATCTCCCATTGGTAAAAAAAAAAAAAAAAAAAAACACACACAGAAAACAACTCAATAGCAAAAAGAAAATCCAGTTAAAAAATGAGCAAAACACCTGAATAGATATTTTTCCAAAGAAGACATACAGATGGTCAGCAGATACATGAAAAGGTACTCCAAATCACTAATCATTAGGGAAACGCAAATTAAACCATAATATCACTTCAAACTTATTAGGATGCTTTTTATCAAAAAGACAAGAGAGAGTAAGTACTGGAGAGAATGTGGAGTACACTGTTGGTGGGAATGTAAGTTGGTACAGCTGCTGGGAACACAGTATGACAGTTTCTCAAAAAATCAAATACAGAATTACCATATGATCCCAATTTTTGACATACATCTGAAGAAAATAGAAGCAGTATTTCAAGGATATCTAAACTCTCATGCTCATTGCATCATTATTCACAATAGCCAAGATTGGGAAACAACCTAAGTGTCTATATATGAATGAATAAATAATGAATATGCTCTAGGAGACATATCAGTGAAAATATTGCTGTATGGAATACCTGAGATTTTCCTGCCTATGTTCTCCTCTAGGACTTTTATGGTGTTGCTACTTATATTTAAGTCTTTTAGCCATCTTAAGTTTATTTAGGCGTATGGCGTAAGTTGGTGGTAGAGTTTCATTTTTTTCGCATGTAGCTGTCCAGATCGCCCAGCAGCATTTGTTGAAGAGCATATTTTTATTCCATTTTATGCTCCTTCCCCCTTTGTCAAATATTAATTGGCCAAAGAGAATGGTTTTACTTCCTGCCTCTCTATTCTGTTCCTTTGATCTATGTGTATATTCTTATGCCAGTATCAGATTGTTTTTGATTACTGTGTCCTTGCAATGTGGTTTGATATCAGGTATTGTGATCCCTCCTACTTTGTTTTTCTTTCTCAAAATTGCTGGGACTATTTATGGTTCTATATAAATTCTTGAAATGTTTGTTCTATATCCGTGAAATATGTCATTGGTATTTTAATAGGTATTGCATTGAATCTATAAATTGCTTTGGGTAGTATAGACATGTTGATGATGTTAATTCTTCCAATCCATGATCATGGTATATACTTCCATTTATTTGTGTTTTCCTTAATTTCTTTCTTCACTGTTGTATAGTTTTCTGAGTACAGGTCTTTTACTGCCTTGGTTAGGTTTATTCCTAGGTACTTTATTTTTCTTGTTGCTATAGCAAATGGGATTTTTTTCCTAATTTCTGTTTCTGATATTTCATTGTTGGTATACAAAAATACCTTCAATTTCTGAATATTGACTTTGTATCCCACTGTTATTTATCCCAGCGTCACTTATTAGGTTGAGTAGTTTTTTTGTGGAGTCTATAGAGTTGTCTATGTACACTATCATGTCATCTGCAAACAATGACAGTTTTACTTCCTCCTTTCCAGTTTGGATGCCTCTTAATTCTTTTTCTTATCTGATCACTGTGGCTAGCACTTCCAATACTATGTTGAATAGAAGTGGTGAAAGCAGACACCCTTGTCTTGTTCCTGATCTTATGAGAAAGCTTTTAGTTTCTGCCCATTGAGTATGATGTTGGTTGTAGGTTTCTCATATATGGCTTTTATTATGTTGTGCTATGCTCTCTCTATTCCCACTTTGCTGAGTGTTTTTATCATAAATGAGTGCTGGATTTCATCAAATACTTTTCTGCATCTATTGATATAATCATATGATTTTTGTCTTTCCTTTTGTTTGTGTGATGTATTATGTTTATTGATTTGGGAATATTTTATCATCCTTGCATTCCTGGGATGAATTCCACTTGATCGTGGTGTATGATCTTTCTAATGTAGTGCCACATAGTATTTTTCTTTAAATATTCACACCTAGCTTTTCTTCTTGCTTAAGCTTCTTTCTGGGCAATGTTATCTAAGCAACCATACTTTTGAGATCCTAATCACTCTTGTAAAGAACATGTTCAAAATACTTCATAACTTTTAAAATGAAAATATATGCATTAAAATTTTAAAAAATTTATTCAAGTCCCACATAAGGTCCTACATAAGATATTCACTAGAACATAATAAGCATTCTACTTTCTCTCAGAGTTATATTTTTTTATGTTTCTCTATTCTCCATTAGATTATGACCCTGTATATGACAGAGGTCATTTTAATTTATGTCCAATCAGTTGTTAAATGGTTCTGAACTTCAGATGGAGCCAAAGTTTTAAGAACACTGAAATAAAAAAACAAGGAATCTGATTCCTGTGGGAATTCTTGCATCATAGGTATAAGAGACTAAGCATGAGGGGAGACTGGAAACAAAGGGATCAGTTAAGAAACTATTTCATTTGTCTAGAAAAGAGTTAATGTGATAAGTTAGAAAAGAGGTTTTAATATGACCTAAAATAACTGAACTAGGCAGGGTTTTGATAATTTTTAGAAAGGGTCAAAGGATAGAACTATGTGTAAAGATGACAAGGATAATTCTATATGTTGTTGGGTTAGAAAAATAAAAAGCATGAAGAAGGTGAATATCATTCTAAAGTTTTGGTTGTGATATAAATATATTAATGAAGTTAAGAGAAACACCAATATAGTAGACATTGAGGAGTTAAAGAGGTAGACAATGGTAAAAATGCTGAGTTTTATTTTCATGTGATTTTTGTACCAGTATTTAAAGGTACTATTTGAGCCTGGCTGGTGTAGCTCAGTGGATTAAGTGTGGGCTGGGAACCAGACGGTCCCGGTTCGATTCCTGGTCAGGGCACATGCCTGGGTTGCGGGCCACATCCCCTGTGAGGGCCATGTGAGAGGCAACCATACATTGCTGTTTCTCTCCCTCTCTGTCTCCCTCCCTTCTCCTCTCTCTAAAAATAAATAAATAAAATCTTTAAAAAATAATAAAGGTACTATTTGACAAATAGGAGGACAGAGACAATGGTTTCAGAAACACTGATAGGGAAACCCTAAAGTGATAAATAAAGCTAGGATGGTACACCCAGTGATCCTGGTCTAATTTTGCTTATCTTGTCATATAATTTTATATTTTTTCTTCAGCATCACCAACTTTTGAATGAGAGACAAGTTTGTTTTTTATTTCATTTTTATTTATATTTCCAATCTATCTCAGATCTTTGAACATAAATATGTGTATACGTTTGTTAGTGTAAGCTGCTCAGAATCTGAGGTTGGTTGTTACATGGTATTATTACAGGAAGATCTGACTAATACACTAATTTTCTGAAGAAACTAACAGTTGATGAGTATGGGCATAAGAAAAATCAGAGAGTCAAAGTGTACTTTGAAATTTAGAAACTAGGTGACTGGCAATGGAAGTTTCACTTCTATTATATACTCATTCATGTGCTAGGTAAAATTAATATCTTTCTTTTCACTTATGTCCCATGTACAGTTTTTATGACCCTATAACAGTAAATAATGCTATAGTTTTGAGAGACTTCTAAAAATTTGTGGTACATATACCTTGCTAGGAACTTAATAAAAAAAATGGATGCTTTCTGGGAAAAAAAAAACAGCAAACAACCTTTCACAAATCATCTCAGAGACCTTAATTTCAGAAGAGTGCTAAAAGGGCGATAAAAGAAAAGGCTTTTGTTGATATTTTTCCTTCTGAATGTTGGAACTTTCTTTACCCTTTCTTATGTAATTTGGCTAGCATTAAGATTGTGGTAAGAGCAGAATGGGTCTGCCATACTCTGAACAGGGTTATAAAAAATATCTTCAGTACAGTTTGAAAATGATTAGCTATGATCATTGTTTGGGAGAATAAATTAACATGCATAAAGCATTGCATCTAAAATTAATAGTTTGTAGATAATGTCACTCATTAATTTTCAATTTATTCACTGATAAGTATATTGAAGGATAAAAGAAATGTGATAATAATAAGTTGCTTAAGTGACTTTCCTGTAAAATGAAATACAGAAAAGTATTTTAATGAAAAAATATATATGGTATAAACTTGCAGAAGTATTTGCAGATCAGTAATGGTCTCTCCAAGACTATCTCTAAATGGAGACAGCTGTAGTCAGTATAAAAGTTGTTCTCCTTAAACTAAGGAGAAGACAATAGACCCTCCCAGTGAGAGATGACTTCAGTCTTCTCACTTGCATCGTTCCAGAATAGATATTTAATATTAAACACACCTGAAAGGAACAGAAAGACTGAGCTAAACCAAGAGAAGGTGGTCCTTTATGCAAATGTCTCCTCAACTCATTTGAATTTGACCCAATCTAACAAGTTTCCACTTGTTCTTTTGACTTTGGGAATCTACACAGAATAATTTTTACTCAAAAGGTGGAAGTTGCATTTGAAACAGTATAAGGGATTTCTCAAAGTAACAAAAATAAAATTGTTTGTTGCCTTGGCCTGCTACAATTACTTCATTGCTATGACATATGACATCATAGTTAGTTCTCAGACTCGGGGGTGTTTCTAATGAGCTGGAGTTGGAAGGGTCCCAGTGGAATGCAATGAACCAAAAGACCCACTGTTCTTTCAAATTCCATCATGATATTAGGAGGGAAAACAAAGGGCTCTTCAAGACCCAGGGGTCAACCTGTTAAGTGGTATCAAAAGGTGGAAATAATGAAAGATAATGGTCAGACAGTTTCAGAGCATAGCAGCAGATAATTGTCACCTGCCTCTACTGTATTTATTACCTCTACTTCATCAATGATAGCAATAGATATGATATGTTAAAAATATTCTGATAAATTGGTGCATTATTACAGGGGACCCTTGACATAAGATTATGTCAAAAGAAAAATGATTACAGCTTCCAGTGCATATTTGTTATTATTATAAATATATTTTTTAATTTTGAAAACTACCCATAGGAAATAAATGAAAAGAAAGATGCAAATATTTACCCAGAACATGAGTTAGGTCTCCTTTTTCTCCTAGGCACAAAAGACCCTCAAAAGTGCAGCCACTGCCCCTAGGGCCCAAGTAAGCCATTAATTACATACTTCCCTCTAGGAATGTATCTAATTATTTAGCTAATTTATCACCAAGACAGCCCCAATGGCTAACCCTAACATCAACATATCAGAGGTTACAGGAACTAACAGGAGCCTCTTCCATAAGCCAAAAGGGACAGAAATGGACATAGGTATCTCATTCATAGTCCTACCACTAACTCCTAATGCTCAGTTCATTCGGGAAACTTAAACAAGCTTCTTCTCTTAGAAATCTCCACCAAAAAAAGAGCAATAATACAAGTCTAATTTTCTCTATTTCCAACCAATGATTTCTATTCTCTTCACTTCTTCTTCCTCTTCCTTTTTTATCTTATGGAGTAATAGAATACATACTTTCTAAACTCCTGTGGTAGATTTATTGCAAAATATGGCCCCATTTTTTCACATCCCTATTCATGCACTTGCCCTTTTCCATGTTACTGTTCAATGTCCTCCAACATGAGCAGCACAGACACAGGCATGCAATTTATTTAAGCCAAAGTTATCTTAGCAGAAATAACAGAGAATTGTGTTTTTGCATCCTCTTTTGTTTCTGCCATCCCCATGAGAAAATGCTTAAGCTAGCTGACTGGAGGTTGAAAATCCCAGTCATCCTTGCTGAGGCTAGCCTAAATTAGCCAACAGTCAGCCAACTTCCAGATCATCAAATAAGCCTAGCCAAAATCAGCATGGCTGTTGAGCCAAATGTCCCTGGACTGTGAGCAATACATGCTCTTAGAAATCTCCACACACAAAAAAAAATGACCAATAATATGCAGTTTCCAGATAGTGTATGTAACTGAGAAGTTGGAGTTGTTTCACAGCATTAGCTTGACAGTAGGTACCTGACACAGATCATATGAATTCTTTATAAATATTATGCATTTCTGGTCAAGATATAAAAAGAAGCATACAAAAGACAACAGCCTCCTCCCTATCCCCAATATACCCATACAAACACATAGAAATCATATAGATAATATTTTAATCAATTAGAACCAATACCAGGCAACAAATTATACACTGTTATCAAAAGAGAAAATAAGACAAAACCAGAGAGAACATTTTAAGCTTTGGGCTGGACAGAGGTGCTAGTAACCTGAATTCAGTTCCTGCAGGGAAATGTGGCCCATTCACACTCAAAGATCAGATCCGGGGGCACCATGTGAGTCAGGGGGCTGGTGTAGGAATTTGAACATGGGCTGAGAAAAAAAGCCCCTATCACACATGTATTTATAGTCAATTGATTCCAATGAGAGCGCCAGGAAAATTCAATGAGGAAAAAGAATATGCTTTTTAACAAGTATGCTGAGAAAACTGAATGTCCACGTGAACTTGAATAAAATTGGACTCCCACATCACACATATTCAAAAATTTACTCAAAATGAATCAAATATCTAAACATAAGATCTAAAACTATAAAACACTTAGAAGAAAATAATGGGGCAAATCTGAAAGATTTTTTTAGATATGACACAAAAAACCATAAACAATCAAAAAATAAATGAGATAAATTGTACTTTATCAAAATTAAATACTTTTATGCTTCAAAAGATATTATCAAGAAAGTGAAAAGGCAACCCACATAGTGGCAGAAAATATTTTCAAATTTAGAGTACAGAATAAAGAATTCTCAGAGACAGTGAAATTAAGACCAAACTGACAGTAACCAAGGGAGGTAAGAGGGGATAATGGGTAAGAAGGAGAAAGGGTTTTTGGTAACACATATAAAGGACACATGAACAAAACCAAAGCGGGGTGGGATCAAGGGTGGGAAGTGGGGATGGCTCGGTTGGGGAGGAAATGGAGACAACTGTACTTGAACAACAATTTTTAAGAAAAGGAAAAAAAACAATTCTTACAGCTTAAAAATAAGAGAGAATCCAATTTAAAAATGAGCAAAGGAGCCCTAGCTGGTGTAGCTCAGTGGATTGAGCTTGGGCTGCGAACCAAATGGTCACCAGTTTGATTCCCAGTCAGGGCACATGCCTGGGTTGCAGGCCAGGTCCCCAGTGGGGGATACATGAGAAGCAACCACACATTAATGTTTTTCTCCCTCTCTTTCTATCTCTCTTCCCTGCTCTCTAAAAATAAATAAATAAAATATTTTAAAAATGAGCAAAGGGACTTCCAACCAAGATGGAGGTGTATGTAGATACACTGAGCTTCCTCGTACAACTGAAAGAAGGACAACAACAGATTTAAAAACAAACAAAAAAAAACAACCAGAACTGCCATAAAATTGAACTGTATGGAAGCCCAACAACCAAGGAGTTAAAGAAGAAATATTCATACAGACTAATTGGAGGGGCAGAAATGGGCAGCCAGGCAGTGAGGACTCATGTCAAGGCGACAGCTGGCAGACTGGGTGAGGTGCCAGCTGGTGGACTGGGCAGTCCCACATTTATGTGAGGATAAACTGGTAGGAACAGCTGGGGAATGAGACAGACTGAGCAACCCACGGTTCCAGCACACGGACATAAAGCTTCAAGACCTCTGACTGAAAAAACCCATGGGGATTGAGGCAGCGAGAGAAAATCAGCCTCACAGGAGAGTTCTTGGAGAGACCCACGGGGTCCCAGAACATACACACCGCGCCCCCCCCACCTGGGAATCAGCACCAGAATGGCCTAATTTGCTTGTGGGTAGCAGTGGGAGTGACTGAAAGACAGCAGAGAGTGGAACAAGTGGCACTGTGGCACTGTTCCCTCTCAGAACACTCCCTGATATACAGCACCACAACACAGCTATGTGGGTTGCCCTATCCTGGCCAACACCTAAGGTTCTGCCTGTTATTACATAACAGGTGCACCAAGAAAAAAAAAATATGGCCCAAAGGAAAGAACAGATCAAAACTCCAGAAAAAAATACAACTAAGTGATGAAGATATAGCCAACCTATCAGATGAAGAGTTCAAAACACTGGTAATCAGGATACTCATAGAATTGGTTGAGTATGGTCACAAAATAGAGGAAAAAGTGAAGGCTATGAAAAGGGAAATAAAGGAAAATGTACAGGGAACCAACATTAAAGGGAAGGAAAATGGGATTCAAATCAACAGTTTGGAGCAGAAGGAAGAAATGAACATTCAATGAGAACAGAATGAAGAAACAACAATTCAAAAAAATGAGGAGACATTCAGGAACCTCTGGGACAACTTTAAATGTTCCAACATCTGAATCATAGGGGTGCCAGAAGGAGAAGAACAAGAGCAAGAAATTGAAAACTTATTTGAAAAAATAATGAAGGAGAAATTCCCCAATCTACTGAAGGTAATAGACTTCCAGAAAGTCCAGGAAGCTCAGAGAGTCCCAAAGAAGTTGGACCCAAGGAAGTATACGCCAAAGCACATCATAATTACATTACCCAAGATTAAAGACAAGGAGATAATCTTAAAAGTAGCAAGAAAAGAGGAGACAGTTACCTATACAGGAGTTCCCATAAGTCTATTAGCTGATTTCTCAAAAGAAATCTTACAGGCAAGCAGGGGCTGGAAAGAAGTATTTGAAGTCATGAAAGGCAAGCACCTACACCCAAGATTACTGTAGCCAGCAAAGCTATCATTTAGAATAGAAGGGCAAATAAAATATTTCCCAGATAAGGTCAAGTTAAAGGAGATCATCATCACCAAGCCCTTATTATATAAAATGTTCAAGGGACTTATCTAAGAAAAGAAGAAGATCAAAAATAAAAACAGTAAAATGACAACAAACTCACAACTATCAACAACCAAACCAAAAAAATAAAAAATAAACAAACAACTAGAACAGGAACAGAATCACAGAAATGGCAATAACATGGAAGGTTATCAGTGGGGAAGGGGAGGGAAGCATAAAGGATAAAGAACATAGAATAAGTAGCTTAAATGGTAGGTAGAAAATAGACAAGGGGAGGTTAAGAACAGTATGGGAAATTTAGAAGCCAAAGAACTTATATGTATGACCCATGGACATGAACTAAGGGGGGTGGGGGGAATGCACATGGAAGGGTGTGTGTAGGGTAGAGGGGAATAAAAGAGGGAAAATGGGACAACTGTAATAACATAATAAATAAAATATATTTTTAAAATATGAGCAAAGGACTTCAATAGACCTTTCTCCAAAGAAGATATACAAATAGTTATAAGTATGTGAAAAGATAATCAACATCATAGTTATTAGAGAAATGCAAATTAAAACCACAATATGATACATTTTCAAAACCACTAGGATGGTTATAATAAAAAAGACAGGCAGTAACAAGTACTATCTAGGATGTAAAGAAATGTGTGCCCTCATGTATTGGTGAGAAGATAAAATAGTGCAGCAACTTTGGAAAAGAGTTTGGCAGTTTCTCAAAAAGTTAAATATGAAGTTACACTATGACCCAGGAATCCTCTTCCAAGAAAATTGGAAACATATGTTCATACACAAATGTTCATAGTGGCATTAGTCATAATAGCCAAAAAGTATAAATAACTCAAATTTCCATAAACAGATAAATGAATAAACAAAATACAGCATATTTATACAACAGAATATTATTCAGGCATAAAAAGTAATGAAATACTAATTTATGCTACAACATGGATGAATCTTGAAAACATGCTAAGTAACAGAAGTGAGACCAAAAAAAAAAAAGCCACGTATTATATGATTCTATTTATTTGACTTGTCCAGAATAGAAAAATCCATAGAAATATAAAGTAAATTAGTGGTTTCCAGGAGTTAAGGGAGTGAGGAATAAGGAGTGATTGCGAGGGAGTGCATGGTTTCTTTGGGGGGTAAGGAAAATGTTCTGAATTAGACAGTGGCGATGGCGGCACAACCTTGGAAAGAGGTGAAGAACCACTGAATTGTAGACACTAATAGAGTGTGTTTTATGATATGTGGACTATATTTCAATAACAACAATAATAAAGATACATAGAAGATACATTGAGTAGATTTACCAATACCTAATGGGAGTTCCAGAAGGATACCATAGTGGACTAAGCCGTGTCAATATTTAAACAGGTAAGAACTTTTCAGGTTGCAAGATTACATGAGACTTCAAAGTAAAATAACATATAAATGTAGAACAGGATTAATAAAATAAATCCATACATAAACATACCTTTGTGAGATTGCAAAAATAATAATAAAGTAATCTTAAAGCTGCCAGAGAAACTATAAATTACCTTAAGAAGAATAACAAAGACACTAATAGCAGCCTCTCAATAGCTCCAATAGCTTATTAGAAATTAATAGAGCATTATTATTATATTATTCATGGAAAATCACTGTTGATTAGAGTTCTATATTTGACTAAGCTATGACTGGATGATAAGGTTCTAAAAAATGACATACATAATTTTAAAAAATTAATGAGTCCTTAAAAGTTAAAAAATATATAGGCATATTATTTGGCCACAGTGCAGTAAATTATATATTAACAAGAAACATAAGTTTTTCAAGGAAACTACTTTAAAATTGATTTTAAAATCATTCTTCTAATCAAAGAGGAAATCATAATTGAAATTAAACATTTAAAACAAATGACAAGAAAAATATAAGTGACTAGATATAATACTTTTAATTATTTATTATTCTATCCCTTCTAAATATTCCCCATGAAACTCAAAATAGTTATATCTACCTTTGATTATATCTACTTTACTTTCATATTATTTATTTTCTTTATTTTTATATTTATCTTCTATTTCTATTTTTACACTTTTACATTTTTAATTTCTTTATGTAGTAAATTTCTATTCTATATTTCTTTTTTTTAATTACTTTTTTGGTTCAATTACTGTTGTCTGCATTTTCTCCCCAACACTCCCCCCAACCCAAGCCAAACCCACCTCCCTCGCTTGCTTCCACCCTCCCCCTTGGTTTTGTCCATGTGTCCTTTATAGTAGTTCCTGAAAACCCTTCTCCCCACTGCCCCCTTCCCCCTCTCTTCTGGCTATTGTTAGATTGTTCTTAATTTCAATGTCTCTGGTTATATTTTTTTTGCTTTTTTCTTTTGTTGATTATGTTCCAGTTACAGGTGAGCAGACACAAAGAAGGAGCTCCTACCCTTTGCGACAGCATGGATGGAAATGGAGAATATTATGCTAAGTGAAATAAGCCAGGCAGTGAGGGACAAATACTATATATTTCTATTTCTATCTTGTCATCTACATATATTCTCTATCCCTGTTTCTATTCTGTATTTCTATTTGCATTCTATATCGTTGCCATTTCTTTATATATTAGCTTTACACACCATACATTGATGCTCAGATATAAATAAGGAAAATTTACTTTATTTACAATTCTTTGTTCTCCTTTGTCTCCCATTCACCTGCCAGTATTCAATATTCCTGTTGTTGTAATTCAGTTCCTCATTTGATGTCTCAAAATACTACCTCTGCCCCTTGAATTCACCACCACTCCCCATTGTCCTACTGAGGTTCTCTCCTTCTTTCAGTATCTCAGTCCATTCCTAGATTTGTCACATTTCCAGTCTTGTCCCAACAAAGTGTCTTGCCAAGATTCTGAGTTTACTCCACTCTGGTCATCTACTTCTCCCAGTCCTAAGCAAGTCCTCTGTGCACATCTCTATGGTGGAAACTCAGACCACCTTTTCCCCTGGGGCAGTCTTCACCACTGCCATTGCAACTACCAGTGCTTGCTCTTACTACTGTTACCTTTCTGGGTTTTTATCCCCCCAGAGGGAGCCCTTAAATGGTTACGATATTTTGCTTTCCTCAAAACTCTTCATCACAACATTGTGTGCCTTGCCAGAGTAGCCAGGGCTGGCTCTGTGGTGTGATGCCCTTTCTAATTCCCAGGCCCCATTAATGAGTCTGGCTAATTTTGTCATGATTAAGAAGTATCTTTTCTGCAAAGCTAAAGTAGGAGTCTTAGAGAATGTGTCATCTGATTATTTTTAATAAAGTAAATGTTGTAAAGAGTTGATATAATTAATGACTGAGCACTCAACTTTGGAAATTCATTAAGCTGTATATTTATGATTTATGCAAATACATGTACATGTATTTCACTTCAGCAAAATAATAATCATTTTAATAAATAGCTTTAAAGTGTATTTTAATTTTTAGAGTTTAAAAATAGGAAATAAGAAAAGCTTGACAAAAAGCTAAATGAGGAAAAGATTAACATATCCATAGATAAAAAATTAACAGAATTTCTGCTTGGAGTGGGAGATATTAGGGTTCTATGTGATTATTATTCTTCTTTCTACCTTTCTGAATTTTCTAAATTTTCTGTGATGAGAAGACATTGCTTTATGTTTATGAGTATTCTCTGTGAACTGCA
>PVJI01018606.1:0-32954 GCA_004026765.1 Micronycteris hirsuta | reverse complement strand
TCTATCCAGCAAAACTTTCATTTAGAATGGAAGGGCAGATAAAGTGCTTCTCAGATAAGGTCAAGCTCAAGGAATACATCATCATGCAGACTTTACTATATGAAATGTTAAAGGGATTTATATAAGGACTCATGAGAGAAGGCACCAAGGCCAGATCAGCTACTGGGGAATTCAGATCAGTCACAGCCAAGACGCTTGTGAGGTAAGCAAGCAAAATATAACCAGAGAAATAAAATATAACCAGAGACATTGAAATTTAGAACAATCTGACAGTAACCAGAGGGGAGGGGGAAGGGGAGAATGGGGACAAGGGTATTCAGGAACTGTTATAAAGGACACATGGACAAAACCAAGGGGGAGGGTGGAAGCAAGGGAGGGAGGTGGGTTTGCCTGGGGTCGGGGGTGGGGGGTAAATGCAGACAACTGTAATTGAACAACAATAAAATAATTTAAAAAATAAAAATAAAGTTATAAATAACTATGAAACATAAAGTGAATCCAAGTCCTTTTAAGAAACTTCGTTTTTATATGTTTTTTCCTCCACATATTACTAAGTTAGTTATCCTTAGACTCCTGTACTGATCCTGCCATTTAATAACACAGTTATCTGCTTGAGTTCTTGCTATCACTAAACAAGGGGTCTCTGTTCTCATTCATTTTTGTTTTCCCAGCACCTGGCACAAACTGTAGCAGATAAAGTGTGTTCAGTGAATGGAAGACAAGTGAATAGTCCAAACCCACCTAAAACTAAGTTTCACAAGGGTGGCGGGACAGCAACTTTGTCTCTTATGGTCTTCTATACAACCCTGTGCTTAGAATTGAGCCAGGCCAAAGTAAATGCGCAACAGCTATATGAATGAATGAACGAATGAATGAATGAACGAATGAACCAATGGACAAACAGTAAAGAATCTACTGACAAAGCTAAGTGTACTTTGTCTAAGGGTACAAAACTACTAAAGAATCTATAGAGCCAGAGCAGAACCTGAGCCACAGAAGGCTGTGGATTTGAACAGCTGGTAGGCACCGGGAGTAGATAGGGGGCTTTCACATTGTGCCATGCGGCAGTTCATGTTTAATTAGTTGGCTTGTTCATCCCCTTTAAGTAGAACAACAAAAAAGGAAAATTAGATCTTGAGCTGTTGCAAGGAATAAAAATTGACACATCTTCTCTTTAAATAAGCAAGTCTCATTCAAAGCTTTTATTCTTTGACTATTAGAAAGTCCACAATCAGTCACTTCAGGCAAGGCCCATGTGCGTGTTTATTGGGCAGGTTTGCAAAGGAATCAGGGAAACGCTGCCGCCACCCTGCAGATGGCATCTGCACCGGCCGTTCTGAATCGTGGCAGTTGCTTCTGCTCCAAGCTCCTCCTGTCCCAGCCCCGCACTTTAATCTACATCCTTCTATCTTTCTGTTTTCACGTTTCTTTTCTGCTCTGCTTGGTTTTGATGCTGGGAATTAAAAACAAGCAACAAACTGAGCTTTAAATTTGCACAGTCCAATCTTCTGAACCTGTCATTGACTTTCCCTATGGAATTCCTATGGAGAAAAGTCAGGTGAGGGGGCCTTCCGGGCTCAGACAACTGATGGAACCGCCGATGTCAGGAGTTGTTGATTGTAGTTGAGGCCACTAGAGCCTTTGATTATGTAACAGGGAGAAAGGAATAACAAAGAAAGAAATTCCTAAAGCTGTGTTGTATATTTGGAGTTTAGATTGTTGCACCTTAGGCTATTTTGTCAACTTCAGAAATTTGTTTTTGATCAGGATGTCACCTTGAAGAAACAGTAAGAGACTTAGCTAGGATCTGAGCGGACAGGTTTCCTCTCAGCCACTACCTTCCTAGTGACCTTGAAAAACTCACCTCACTGAGGGGGTTATAAGGGGACTAAATGGTAACAGAAAAAAAAAATACAATAAAGATTAAATAAAAAAATAAAATAAAATAGACAATAACATATCATGTTTTGTATATTGAGTCTGAGCCATGCAAAGCCCAGTTAGCTACAGCGAGGTGGTTGGGGAGGGGAACAGGTTGGGACTGAGAAATTCCTGACGACTGTCTCTACCTTCTCCGAGTCTCAGGACAAACACTGTTCCATAGAATGACAATGTGTGACTTACCCATAAGGATGTTAATTGTCTCAGAGAGCAAAGGTTTGAAACAAAAAGAATAATTGTGAGAATTAAATGAGATATTAAGAATATGTGTTTTAAGCAGAATGTGGGGGATATGATGGAAACATCCAATCCCTCTAAAAGTATGTATTTTTGGTAGTTAACTGCTTACCCTGTATACAAGGCCAGCCCTGTCCCCGAAAAACCCTGAGTTCACCACTGAATCCTGAGTCCTTGGCATTTTGGTTGCAGCCTTATGGTTTACACAGCTTCAGGACTGAAACTGATTTTTTTTTCATTCTTTCTCAGATTAAAACAATTTTTTTTATCTATTTGGATGAAAGGAGATCTGACTTTCATAACATTCAGTTTAACACCTGACAACCATCATTTTGAAAAGCATGATATGGGAAATGTTACCATCAAGCAACTATATAGTCATCTCATTCTGTCCCTTTAAACAAGGGGACTAGCCCTCCCTGCCCATAGTGGTCTCATGGCTTTTCCAAGGTCATATGCACAGTTTAATCCAGAGAATGAAATATCCAGTCTCATGTAATACTCATATTTTCAAATTTAAGTGAAAAACTTTCTCCATACCCAATGTGTACCCTTTTAGGTAGAAGGTTGTAAATGGTGGACAGGTGGATCACGGACAGCTTCTAATCTTCCTCCCCGCCTTCTTCCATATTGCTAACCAAGATCTCTGACTCTTCGGGGTTAGGGGATGTGGTGGCGTGGGGCAGGAAGTTCCGGCTGGACTGATGCTGCAGCGAGCTGACATTACACTCCCAAGGCTTGGGGATGTTCACAGGTGGCTGCCTTCTTTGGAAGGGCGGGGCAGAGAGTCTTTACCAGCGGATACCTGGAGTGCACAGCTCCCTTGTCGAGCACCTTTTCGGTGCCTCGTTACTTGCAGCTCCTTGATCAATCCCTGAGAATTGGGCAGTACACCTGTCGCCTCTTTGGGGTAAGACCTTTTCACTTCTTCAGGAGGCTACCTTGGAAAGCCCTAAGGTGACCCCATTTCAGGGTCAATCACACCTGGCCTACATTAAGTCCACTGGAATTGTTCAAAGATCTTTTGTCCTGAGAGCCTCCCTTTGGGACCACTGTCGATCACCTGTCTCCTCTCCTTTGCTCTGCCACTTTCGGAGCTGGCCAGTAAGTTCTCAGGAATGATAACCAGTCTCCTGCAATGTCCCCTCCCACTACTCCTCTAGCAGTCTGGCCCTGGGGAAGACAGCGATTCTTTCTAAGTTGTCTTCTTAAAGCCCCTCTACCCAGGCTTCAGGTGAAGTGTAGGCTCCTGCTCATACTCCCTTTGGCAGGCGGGCTCACAGAACACTAACTTGTCTATCCAAAATCCCTCTCCAGTCTGTTCTCTGTTTCTCAGGCTCCCCAACTTTACAGACTGAGGTGGGTGGTTGACTCGAGGTGGTAAACGATTTATCTGCTGTCTCCTCTTTCCTAATCCTATACAAGTCTTACTTTAAAATGTAGCATATTTTATTCACAATTTAACCAAAGCAGTAACAAGAAACTTGAATGTCATATTAAACCTGTTACCTTTTCCTTTTAACCCTCAGGATCATTTTTTAATACTGCTACTTAATTTAGCTTTGTCTTCGGAAGGCATGTCTAGTTCAATATTAGTAAATATGTGTTAATTTCTCAAGTCATGTTAATATCAGGGTCTCATTTGCTCGCTTCTCTGATGTGATCTCTAGAATTCTCCAAGATGACCTCTCCACTTGATTAGGACATACACGCAGGGAGTAGCAGGCTCAAGTAGCAGGCTTAGAATCTAGGCCTCCTCATGCTTTCCACCAAGGTTGATGATAATTTAAAAAATGACAATAATATTGAATGTTTACTGCATATAGACGCTGCTTTTAAATGTAATAGATATGCTAACCCAACAATGTATACAAGGTAATATTATGATGCCCACTTTGCAGATGAAGAAACTGCCACACAGAAAGGTTAAGTAACTGATTCAAGGTCACAGAGTGAGTAAGTGGCAGTGACTGGGTTCAGAGCCTACCTCCTTCATCAGGGTAAGAGGATTTTTGTCCTTCCATTGTACACTTGACATTTAGAGCACTTGAACATACACCATCTAATTTGATATCTCTACAGAATAAGAGGGGACAAGGATCACTTTCTTTCTTGACAAAGAGAAAGGGAAAAGACATACAAGGTGAACAGGACATGCGTGTGAGGCCACAGTGCTAACAGGGAACAGAGATCTAGTGGGAACTCAGCTCTCTCCGCTCTACACCCAGCACATTACGTGGCCTGATGTGACCCTCTGCAGCTCAGAGTCCCGAAAGGAAGACAAAGTGCTACAGGGGACTTTTCCAATTATCTAGCCCGAACTTTCCAGACTGATATGTCCCTGAGGGACACAGGACAGGCATAGAGTAAGAAAGTGTGGGACTAGAGGAAAGCCCCTGCCCCAGAAGTAGAGATTCCGCTTCTATGTTTTCCACATGTTTCCACATAGGATTTTGCTTGAATAAAGAGATGTGCTGCCTTTACTTATGCAAGCTGCTGAAGCAGTCCAGCCCCCAAGCTGACAGGTAGGGAAACTGGGGCCCAGAGGAGAATAACTCATGTCACAAAGTGAGCTAGCACAGAACTGATTCTAGCAGCCAGGCAGGCCCTCAGTTCTCCGCCCCAAGCACCTTAGCCCCTGTGCCCTGCTGGTCCTCCGTGTGATCAGCGTGGTAAACCCTAAAGTCAGACCAGGAGCTGACATGTAGACTGTGTGACTTATACGGACATCCTGTGGTTAAGCGGAGTGATTATGTTTCAATTAATGACATATATTGTACATATGTATGCCAGAAAGAAACACCCTGCCATGCACATGTGTATATTATTAATTATGCAACATGCTTTATTACATTTATATTTTCATAGCTTTTTATAGCATTAATTACCTCATTAAATTGGAAGAAAATGTGAGAGATGGCATAAACAGGCTTTACTGCCAGTAAGTAATCAACTGCTAAGTGGCGTGGGGCTGTCTCCGTGTCAGAGAAATGACTTCCAGCCCTGTGTCTCTGACAGCTGACACACCCACTCACGTTGATTCCCACTGTAAAGCCGGAGTCTCCTACAGTGCCAGGTGCACCAAGGCCTGGGAGCTGACGCTCTACCCTGCCATCTGCGTGTGCAGAATGTTGGACTTGGAGTTGGGAGAGCTGAGTTATTGGGGATTTAACCACACTTCCGTTCCCGCTAGCTGTGTGACTCTGAGTAATTCAATTCCTTCTCTAGTTTTATTTTTTTTTTCTGCCTCAAACAAGATGGCAAAAACATCTTGACAAAGAAATGAAAGACGACGAGTCACCGTTAGAAGGGCTGGGTGAGAGTCGGAGGTGAGGGGGACAGAGAAGCTGAGCCGTAAGGACAACAGTGACTCGCTTCTCCACACTCCTCCTCTTCTGCTCCAGCCCTGAAGGTCTCCAGCGGTCCTGCCCTTCCTTCCACTCCTTAAACGTGCCATGCTTTCTCCTTCCTCAGAACCTCCTCACACTCCACTCCCTCCCTGTACCTCTTACTGGTCTCACCCTTTTGAGGCCTTCAGATCTCTCATAAGACCCAAGTTAAATCCCCCTGGTATAGATCTCCATCACTGCTTCTCCTCTTATGAAAACACACAACAGACTTAATTGTAATTATTATTCAGTATCTGCCTTTCTTGATAGACTGAACCTCCATGATGGCTAGAACGGTGTCCCTTCAGTTCTTGCCTATACCCTCAGGGACTAAGTGCTCAAATAGTTAATGAAGGGCTGGTTTCTAAAAAGAGTATATGCTATATGATTCTGTTTATGTGAAATGCTAAAAAAAAATGAAAACTAATCTATAGTGACAGAAAAACTAATCTATAGTGACAGATCTGTGAATGTCAGGAAACCTAAACTCACCTGGGATGAGGGGAAGAGAGAGCTGACAAGGGGATGCCAGGAAACTTTTCAGGGTAATGGATACTTCCACTGTCTTCCCTGTGTGATGGTTTCGCAGTATCAAACACATCAGGTACTGATCCCATCCAATTGTACACTTCAAGTATGTGCCATTTATTGTCTACCAATTAGAACTCAGTAACGCTGCAAAATGTCACAGCATAAAATAAATAAAAATGGTACTGTAGGTTAAAAAAAAAAAAAAGATGGCGTGGTTAGGACCCTGAATGTCTCAGAGAGCTGAGAAGGTCGGAGTGAGAAATATTTATTAGACTGCAACATTCTGAGGTACTTGGGGGCCTCTGCAAGATCAGTGGATGGAAACCCAGCAACAGTGAACAGGCTTTCCAGTGGGCTATTTGCCAGTCACTCCCCAAGTCCCTCCCACCAGGGCATCCTGCCCCCAGCCCTTGTGGCTCCAAATGCCAGTGCATTAATCTGATAAGCACATTTTTCTTACAAGGAACAGAAATCACCCTGTGCTGGCTTGGACAAAAAGAAGGAAACTGTCACAGAGATAAAGGAATGCCTGAGAAAGCCCACGGCCAGGAACGTCATTCCCAGACACTAGGAAAAGCCTGGAACAAAGATCTGACACGCTTGCGGGAACCCAGGCATGACTCAGTCTCTAGTCCTTGCTCTTCATCCTCTCTCTCACTGCAAATTAGATTTTGGGACTTCACGGTGAACTCAAAAAGCGGAAAGACACCCATGGCTCCCAGGTGGCTGCAGCCCACCAGCACAGATGAACTGTCTCCTTTAAACCACAAGGCTAGCATTCTGGAAGAGAACTGTGGTCAGCCCAGCGAAAATACGGGGTGCCCTGCCTGCTCAGCTTCGGCTGGTGAGAAGAGTCACTCAGATGACACATAGCTGCTTGGGACTCGATTCTCAGCTGGGGAAAAATGGGAGAAAATTTCTTAGACAAAGGGAGAAAGGGTGATTTGAACAGTGGTTATTCAAATCATTAGTGGTTATTATTAGTGGTTATTATTGGGATCTATCAGACAGATATGCAGAGTGGGAATTCGAATCTCCCATTCACACATAACAAACTTGAACCCAGGATAGTTCATTCATTTCCCCCAAGTCACAAAGTGCAAGGACCCAGACTTTGAACTCTGAGCCCCACTACCCTTACTAGAACACCAAATGGTTTTCCTAGAGCAATCCTGCTCTCAATAAAGATTCTAAATTTTATCTGAGCTCAAGTGTAAATGAATGCAAACAGCTTGAGGCATTAGCCCAGCATTTTTGTGAGAAGAAAATGGAGGCGAGGGGAGATGGATTTATCTGTTAGCAGAAGTCAAAGCCATAAACTGAAAAATACTATATTATACTAACAGTGACATTTAAGTCATCCCTTGCTGCATATGTGTTTTTAAAGGGACATCAGTCCATTCTGAAGTCCATGAATTACGCTGCACAGAAAATAAGAAGTGTCCTAATTTTAAACTAGCTATTTCTTCTTTTTACTTCCAAGGCCTTAAAGGAGGCAAAGGATGTATTTGGTAAAGCTACTATCAGACAGAGTTCTGACCCCAGACACTTTCAGTTTATTGAAACAGGATGTATCAGAAATCTACCAAGAAGACAGACTTTTTTTTTTTACTCCCTCTTTCAGTCCAACCCATCAAATCAAAGAAGCATGAACAGTTCAGACGGCTGAGAAATAAACAAACACTTCTTGTGTGCTCACTTCAGGTAAGCCAAATCTGGATATGACCTGCAAGGAAGCCAGTGATGTAGGTACCAGGAAACCAAGATCCTGAAGTGGAGGCAAGGTGAATTGCCTCTCCTAGCCTGTAGACAAAACAGGCCAGAAACTGCCTTTCTCGTCCCAAGTACCCAGTTCAGTGCTGACCCAAATAAGATGCCAATGAATCATGACTAACCATGAACATGTACTGATGGTCAACTGTTTACACGGCATTGTGCCAAGCACCATACACGCTACTTAGCATCTCATTTAATCCTCACAACACCCCTGAGGTATGATTATTCCCACTTTATGGATAAAAAACAGGAAGCTTGGGGCTAACGTAAATTGCCCAGGGTCAACCACTAATAAGCCTTAGAGGTAGTCTGCAGACTCGGGCATTCTGATTCCAGATCCTGTGCACTACATATGAGCTGGGTGAGTAGTTAATAATCATGTGGGTTACCTTTTGGCAAGCTTGGCTCTGACACTTACTGTTTTAAGCTAAGATATGGGCCATCTCCATAGAGACCAAGGGCTCCTTGAAAAACAATGCCTATTACCTCTTCCTACTGTTCACTCCAGATACCCCAGCATAAGTCCCACCAGCAGCCCAGCACTTCTGGGGGCATTCTGAAAACAGTTCAGGTCTCTGACACCCTGGGTGTACCCAACAGCCCAGGTATGATCCCTCCTGAACAGCCTATCTGTCTTACCCTCCTCATTGTCACTGTCTGAAGTCAGGATGAAAGAAGCTCTTCTCCCTTGCTCTGGAGGCTCGGTGCATGGGACCCTACAGCCCAGCAGAGCCCCTGACTGCTCTTCCCCAGGCGGCCCCTCAAGGCCTTCATTTTCAGGGCTCTAACCCTGGCCTAACTCATTTGGCTTCCTCTGGGGAGGTCACAGCCCCTAACTGCCACTTGGACTTCCACTGGGAGAGATAGCTTTAGAGCTTTCGAAGGCTGAAGCTGAGCCAGAGAGGGGGCCCTTGGGAGGCAGGAATGGGGGAGACAAAGCATGAAGAGCTGGTCAGCTTCAGAGAGTGAAAAGGAGGCTGTCCTCCTGGGGCATCAGGAACTAGGGACCCAGAAGGAGGAGGGAGTCTGCTGCGGCAGAAGGACCCCCGACTCTTGAAGTGAACGGGTTTGGAGAGAAAGCCAACTGGTGTTCTCTGTTCCCTTTTCCTCCCATAGCTTTCCAGCCTCAGGTCACAGAGTCCTCCCTGCTCAGCCATCACAGTCACACACATATCCACAGCTCAGCAAGTGCGTGTGGGAGAGAGCGCAGCTGTGGTGAAGTCGAGGCTCCTTTGGGTCACGCTGTGGAGACCACTGACACACAGGCCTGGGTATCTGCCACCCAGGAGCACCTTCACCCTAGGCCATGGATATTAACGGCCTGCACGGCTCAAGATGCCTGTCCCGCCAAAAGCTATTGCAGGAACCCGGGGTAGTTGTGCATACCTGTATCAGAGGGAATATAGAAATGTCTAGAGCTGCCCTTTAGATCTTCAAGTTTCATCTCTCCAGCTCTGTCTCTGTTCTTATTTCTCATCTCTGCACTGTATTAAGACATCCTGAGACCCCAGAACTACTTCTATTGCAGGGCTGCCACATGGAGGTAACAAGCAGTGCCAGGGCCCAGGCATTCTGGGAATAACTCCAGCCATGGGGAGAACTGTCCTGGCTGGGCAGGCTCACTGGGGCTGCTGGCAGGGGTCAAACCATCATGTCTGGCCCTGGAGAGTGGAGGATGGAGAAGTGCATCTCATATTTAACTTCCAGGGCAAAGCCAGGTTACCTGTGCTCGGCACTGAGTGAGGGCAGCCATGGCTGGGTGCTGCCAGGTGCTGTTTGCCCTGGTGAAGGGCTTTCCCGCCTATCCCATCTCCCTGGAGTCAGAGTGCCACACTGCCCTCACCAGCTATTGTACCTTCCAGTGTCGGGAAGGGAGCTCTGGAGACCCCTTCCACTGAAAGAAGTCTTGTGCCCTAAGTAGTTTGCCAATGACTTGGTTTGAGTTCAGGGAGTGTATTTTCTTAAGTTTAGGTGGAAAGTGTTACAAACAAATAGTGGTTGGTTTCTCTGCATCGAATGTTACAAATGAATAGCGGTTAGTTTCCTAGGTGAGCCCACCCAAGCCAGGTCGACATTACTATAATTGAAATGCTATACTTTTGCCATAAAAGTAATAAAAGATAATACCATACCATCAAATTTTGTTTTGTTTTGCTTTTTTTAAACCGCATCATTTTAAATATGGTTTAGGGTCCATGAACTTCAGAGAATTGCGGGCCCTACCTGGGAGCCTCATCTCAAGTTAAAGACAGGAATCATTCATTGCCTTTTCCTTGATTTCAAGGGTAGAAGGAAGGTGAGGTGGGGAGACTGCTGACCCCCCAAAGAGTGAGGAACATCGTGAGAAACGGGTACTGACGGTGTTGAATAGGGAAAAGGACCTGGCTGAGACCTGGTTCTACCACTTACCAGTTGTGGGTCCGAGGTGAGTGCTTCAGCTTCCTGCACTGGTCTCATCACTCACTAAATAAAGGAGAGCAGACAATACGGTTTCCACAGGGTTTCCTGGGGGAACACACAGAACTGAGTGCTGGGTGGCAAAGGCTCTAAAGGCTAACAGACCAAGGTGTGCCTCACCTGGAAAACGGGGTTCACTACAATGCTACAGGGCTCTGTGTAAGGACTGAGTGTTACAATGTGTGCTTTCTATGATGGCAAATGGTAGCCGATATTAATGACATTATTAGGTGACTGTCTTCACTTTCCCCAAGGAAGCTGATTCCCTTCTCCCATGCCTGCCCTCTGTTCTATTCTTCAAGAGCCAAGTCGCTATTTCTGCTTGGGTTTGGAAGTGGAAATGATCGTAGAATGGGTGACCGCTCAGAGCTGGCAGGAGCTGACTTGGGTCACTGGGGATGCAAATCTATCCCAGCAGTAACATAGGATGGAAGGAGGGTGGGAACAGGGGATAGAGTCCAGAGAATGCTTCATGTGAGCTGTCCATACAAGGGATACACGGTGAAGAGAAGGAATAAATACAAAGTGAGGAGTAGAGGAAGGGGGAGTTAAGTTTTTATTTAGGGAGTCTCTATTAAGGACCAAGGAGAAGTTCATACAAACTCTCGCCTGTGTTTATTCTCGAGTAAGATTCTCTCCACTACCCAACTGTCAGGCAGCATGCAGGCTGTTTGACCTTTGTACCTGTTATGCTGAAATATTGTCTCAGAAGTCTTTAGTGGAAACATGAACACGTGAGCTATGGACTGGTAGGCAGCTCTCATTCTCCAGAGACCCCATCTGCCTCTTCTAAAAAGTGAATCTAACTTAGGCCCCTTCTCTTTGTAAATTAAAGGTGTTCAACTCCACAATCTCAGAATTTCCTTCCAGCCCTAACGTTCTACCTGTCTCTCTTCCCCATGAGAGATGCCCCACTCCCGGTGCTTTACTTTCAGTCTCTCTTACAGTACTAAAGAAGCTAGAGGTTAAGCAAGCAGCAGAATTTAACCCTAGGAGTACGACAAATGGGCTCATTGACATTTGGAGATCCCTGAAAACTTAAAATCTCCCTTTGGTCATGGGTGTATGTAGGGACAATAATAAGCATCATAATTACTCTTTGGCCTCAAAAAAGACTACCAAATGTGGGGAAAGAAACATTGATTCATCTTTCTCAAGATATGTTTTTTTAAAGCAAACTCCAATTTGTACATTGCTATAATCCTGTGACTGAGCTACTGTGGGATGGGGTTTTTAATATGAGGATTCATGGGCAAGGTCACATCTTAGCCATGTGTCCTGGGGCAAAGCCTTTACCTTCCCAGAAGTGTGGTGCACATTGTCAAGGGCCTGTCCAATGAAAATTGACCAAATTGATGAGCACAGACCTTGAGAGAGCATAAGATAAAGGTTAGGAGAACCAGTCTTGGGAACTAAGCAGATCTAGATTGAAATCTGAGCTCTGTCTCTAATAGTTGTATACAGTTGGGTGAGTAACTTAACCTCCCCAGACCTTTCTTCCCGACCTATAAACAGAATAATAAGGGCTCCTACCTCATAGGGTTGCACTAAACATCATATGACATGGGACGGGTATGTAGCCTGGCACATAGTAAGTACTCAAAAAAATTAGCTCTTATTATATGATAGGAATGATTCTTAGCCCCTAAGGGGCTGAATCAGTGGGAGGAGCTAAGGGAAATATCAATTAAAAGTAGTAAATGATAAGTAACACTCAGGGAGTCCAAAATAGGTATGGAAAGGCATTGTGGGGAAGTTGGGAAATGAATGGAGTCTTAAAAAATCAGAATGGGACAAAGAAAAGGAAGGATATTTCAGGGGGTGGATAAAGGCTATCCATTCATTTTTTTTTTAACGAGTATTTGTTAAGAACTTACTTTGTGTTAGTCTCCATAGCACTGGCATCAACAAGACACATTCTAGTAATGGGCCAAATGCTAAACATATAAATACATAACATATTTAGGTAACGATAAACACTGCAAAGAAAAATAAAGCAGGATAAGGAAAATGAAAGTCATGGCAGGAGCGGGGTGCTGTCTCAGGTAAAATTCCTAGGAGACTTGGAACAGAAGTCTGAAAGAAGTGAGAATGAATGCAGATTTCTGTGGGAGGAGCTTCCCAGGCCAAAAGAAGAGCAAGTGCAAAGGCCCTGAGACAGGACAGTGTTTAGTGTGTACGAAGAACAGCAAGAAAGCCCATGGGACTGGAGTAGCATAAACAAGGGAAGAGGGGGAGGAAGTGGGGTGGAAGAGGCAGCTGGCAGTCCAGTTTGGGATTTTATTCTAAGCATGACATGAAGCTCCTTGATATCTTAGAACTGGGGAGTGACAGAACCTGACTTTTATTCTGTTTATAAAAGTTTCGCCCCAGCGACTATGCAGGGAGCAAGTTATGTTGCCACAGTGGTGGGGTGGGGTGGGGTAGAAACGGAGTGGAAATAAAGTTGGTCAAGGTTGCCATGGGTCAGACGAGAGATGGGCATGGCATGAGCGACCTGAAGTGAAGAGGTGGTGGAAGTGGTTGGATGCTGGCTGTACTGAACAAGTACAGCCCACAGAAGCGGTAGATGGGGTGGATGCAGAGTCCTTAGCTTGCCAACAAGGTGAACGTAGGTGTCATTTATGGAGATGGGGGAAATGAGGGCGGAGCAGGTCGGAGGACAGTAGAATCGGAAGTTTGTCTGTTCCTGATGGAATAGGGTGTGGGGAACTGACAGCTGACAAGCTGAACTGCAGGAGAAGATTTCAGAAGGAGATAGAAACCACATGGAAGGCCCCCGATGCCAGGATGAATCTGGACTCCAACCACTAGGCAAGAATAATACTAAGTGAAATAAGTCAGACAGAGAAAGACAAATACAGCATGATTCCACTTACATGTGGAATCTATAAACAAACAAATGAAACGAAACAAAAACAGACTCACAGACATCAAGGGATGGTTTCCAGAGGGAAGGGGCAGGGGGATGGGTGAAAAAGATGAAGGGGAGTATAGTCAATAATATTGTGATAAGTTCATACAGTGACAAGTGATTTCCAGAATTAGTGAGATGATCACACGGCAAGGTATAAATATGCTGGACCACTATAGTGTACATCTGAAATTAATATCACTAATATAATGGTATATACCAACTCTACATCATTTTTAAAAAATGAAATAAAAGCATTAAAAGACAAAAACAATGAAAGGTACACCAGAGATTATTTTCTAAAACAACGACATTTCACATCTCCATGCAGTAGAAGCCAGCCGAGTCCTGACTGTGCGCCTGGAGCCTCGCTGGCCCACACAGACCGCATCTCGTCCATCCCCGGGCCAGTCCCGGGCAGCGGGCCCTCCAATCATTTACAGACAGGACACTGAGACACAGGAGTTGCGTGGCTCGTCCAAAAGCACGCACCCAGTGAGGACGGCACTCCAAGGTTGGCCTGCACCCTCAGAAGCATGGCCCAGGTGGCCTTTCTGGTTTGGAGAAGCAGTCAGTGCCTCCAATTTCTACCTGAAACGATGGTGCTGTGTAGGAGTTTCCCCTGAAATAGACCTTTTTTTTTTCAGGCATTGATCCTGCCCCGGGGTGTTTCCAGAACTTGCACTTCTCCCTAATTACCTAGTAATGCTGAGGACTTATGAAAGTGCTGTCGTTCTTGTGAGAAGGGAGGGGTAAAGCTGGAAGAAGAAGAAGAAGGAGAGACAATGCTGTTAAACCTGGCAGACCTCCAGGGTGGGTAATTACATTGTCTTGGGTGGTGTCCTCACCACACACATCCTGTGGAGTATCCTGGGAGCCTTCTGTAGGGATTGGGTTAAAAACATGAAAAATATTATTTTTTTTTCTGTATCTTTTAAAACAGGGCCTTTCCACAGCCACAGAGGCACCCTCTCTCTGATTGAGTTTTGTGGGGGTTTTTGCCAACTTGTTAGCTGTCAGCGATCTGTTCTCAGATCATCAATTTGATGGCTTCCCCTCCCCCTTAAATTGTCTTACACCAGAAACCTAAAATGTTCAAGCCTGAAGAGACCTTGGTATAACCCCTGGGATTTGCAGATGGGAGCTGTGGGCCCAGGAAGGGGAAGGAACCTGCCTGCCGACACCACCACCGCAGGGGAGGCTGAGAGCACGGGTCTCCCAGGCCTGACCCATGTCCTTTTTCCTCCTTGCCCGGGTCCAAGCCACCAAATGGACTCACCGAGGTCAGACCCAGAACGGTGTGTCACCATCACCTGATCTAGTCTCGTCATTTTACGGAAGAGGAAACAGAGGCCCAGAGACAAAATGTGCCTGTCCCCCAAGATGATATTGAGGCAGGGGGTTGGACCCCATGTCTAGCCTTTTCTGGAACCAGAATTGGCAATATGTGGCCTGTGGGCCAGATCAAGCCCAGAGATACTCCCTTCTATTTTTTTCTGACCCTTGCAATGAAGGTACTCTTAATATTTTAAAAATAAAAATTAAAACCTATATTTCTGCTTTCTCTTGAAAAATAAATCAGAAGATCTGACCACACTAGGGCTATCAGCTGCCATTGAGACCTCACACCCAACCTTCAGACAGGGTGCCTACCTTCTAGTTCTCTTTGTCCTCGCTGCCCTCTCTCTAACTCACTCACTTCATTCATTTCTCTGCTTGGCCCAAGGAGGCATCTGAATTTGAAATCCCTGCCCAACACCATTCTCCTTGATTTGCAGTATAAAACCAAAGCCAAGTAAGTATATCTTAGGCTGTTTTGGCTACATGACAATGGAACTTAAAGCATGCCAAAAACACGGACTGGGACAGGTCCCAGACGATCTTAGGAGCAGGTGCCACGCTGTCTCTGGGGCACAGTGAGGAGGGCTCTTCCTCTGGCCTGCCCACTACGTGGGTGTCTCCACAATGCTCACTCATTCGGACTTTAAGGAACACCACCGTCAGGTATACCATTTTAAAATATGAAAAGTCTTGAAAGAAGATGAACCTAATTGTTCTTCAATGCAATACAGTGGAGAGGAGCCTTGGTATCTACTGCCCAGTGGGCCAGTTGCTACGTCCTTTTAAGAAAGGTATTTTGACCTCAGCACTATCTTTATGGTTGGGGGCTGTCCCACGTATTGCAGAATGTTAAGTGGCATGCCCGGCTTCTACCCACTAGATGCCAGTAGCACCTCCCCAGGTGTGAGAACCAAAAATGTCTGCAGACATTGGGGGAGAAATTCATCACCTGTGGAGAACCATGGTCTCAAGCTAACCATCTAGCACTGAGTCTCACCTGGTGTGTACAGTAGGTTCTACTTCCTGCCCTTGTGGGGTGTTGGGAGGATGAAACAATGGGTGTACCAATGCTGTGTAAATCACAAGGTGCCATCTATCTGTTGCCATCAGTCACAACAGACTGAACGGTCAAACCTTCCAAGACAGGTATTGGGCCTGGAGAACAGGACTGGAAGCTCTAAGGAGTGACAACATGGTGAATCAATGCAGGGTGGTATCAGAATGGCACGCACTCCTAACCCTTGGAGCTGTGGTCAGTCTCTTCTTCCTCACACAATTCCGAGTCACAGAACTATCATGCCAAATACTAGCCCGTGGCTCTCCACTGCCTGCCAGGAATTCAGCGGCTCTCAAATCCTGACCCTGACCGCTCTTGGGTTACGTTCCCCACCCTGTCCTGTAGTCTGTACCATACATGGCATGTCCTGCCTCCAGCCCTTGCAGGTGCCTTCCCTTGTTTTGTGTCTCTTTCCTGGGCCCTCACTTTCTGCCTGTGGCTTCCTCTTTCATGGCTCAGCTCTTTTGAAGCCCTGCTGGGTCCCCGCAGACAGACGTATGGGCTGCTTCCTCCCTCGCTTCCCCGTGTTGTGTTTACATCTCTATTAGAGCACGTGTCGCAGTCTGCTTTGGATGACTGGGTTCGTCTGTCTTTCTCCTCTACCACATTCACCTGCCATGAAGTGGGGAGTGCATCTGACGCCTTTCCATATTTTCCAGCACCTGATATCCTGTCGGATATAGAATAGGTTCTCCACAAACATTTAAAGAGAATTCT
The DNA here is from genome assembly GCA_004026765.1 of Micronycteris hirsuta. Classification (NCBI taxonomy): domain Eukaryota; kingdom Metazoa; phylum Chordata; class Mammalia; order Chiroptera; family Phyllostomidae; genus Micronycteris; species Micronycteris hirsuta. The sequence continues at coordinate 16,594 of PVJI01018606.1, read as the reverse complement.
GAAGATAAGTAGTGGAACCTAAACATTCTTAGACCTAGATGCCCAGCTTGAAGTGTATAACCTCCACATTTATTTAATCATTGAGCAACTATATATATATTTAATAGGCCAAGGGGAGTCACTGACCATATTTTAGCAGGGCAGTAACACAGGGCTGTATTTTAGGAAAATCCATCTGACCACGTGATTTATAATAAGCACAGAAAATGCATGCTTTTGACTCCCTTAAGCCCCTCTCCCCCGACATAAGCAAAACAAGTCTTGCCTGCTCCGGGTGGGTGTTGGGGTTTTGCTAATTAATTCCTGTAAAGGGCTTTGTGCTCTTCCTCTGAAAGGTGACAGAGAAGTGTGAAGCTTACAGTGACAGCCTAATTATTATTATTACCAGGCATAAAGCTCAGAGATCTTAAATGATTCCCCAGGTACCATTCAAACTAGTAAGAGACAAAAAATGCAAATGGAGAGATTATATTTTAAAATGGCATCATTGCATCATAGACTTCTCTTGTCAGCAGAGACCGGACAGGTGGTCTGTCCTCCACCTTCCCAAGCTGACATTTACACTCCTCTAGAGTGTTTCTGCCCAGTGCTGTCTGCTGTTAGAACTAAGGGTTAAGAATTGGGCCGGACAGAATTTCCTGTGTCCAAGTCCCCATTCTCTTCCTTGTTAGTAGTAGAAACTTGGGTAAATTTTAGCCCTCAGTTTCTTTAACTATAAAATGGGGATTAGATGGCCTATCACAAGCCTTACTGCACAAGTAAATGGTGCTTACACATTGCTTAGCATGGTACCTGGCACATGGTAAATAAATAAACATTAGCTTTAAAAATCACTCGAGTTAATATATGTGAAAGTTCATAGGAAATTAAAAAGCATCTAACGTTTAGGGGCTCTGTCCAAGATGGTCCGATGTGTCTTGTAAATCCCTCACAGCTGCCCTGCAAGTGTGTGAGATTATGCAGCATTGACGAGGGACATGAGGAGTTTTGGATCAAATGGCCTAGTCAAGTACCGAGCAAAATCGGGTCTGTTCTCCCTCTTTCTGATGGAGAAAAGGTGAGCCTTTCTTTCCAAGATATGCATCTGTCAGGTGGGAGTTCAGATGAGGGCAGTGAGTGGGTCCACTGGTAATGCCCAGAATGTTCAAGTTCATAGGCTGGACCATATGTTGGGCCTGAAGGTGCAGACTCCATCTTAGTAGGTTTATGTCTTTATTATTTAATCTCTGGAGCCACACTGTTTTCATCTGCACAGTAAGGGTCCTGGCCACTTCACAGGTGTGCAGAGAGAGCGGGATAACACTGTGAAGTTGCTTCAGAAACTGTAAGGTGCTGTGACCGCAGGTGACTGCCACTTTGCAGCCCCTACTTTTTCCCTGAACATGGTTATTCCCTCTGCAGGTTATTTCAGTGGGAGCCCCTGTCCAGAAGGGTCTGCAGGGTTCTGGTGTGCACCAGAATGGCCAGCACCCAGAATAACAGTAAGAACCCTGCGTCCTCTCACTAGAACCCCTGCAAAATGACTCATGTAATTGCTCTGTGTAAGTAACAGCTCGCCTGCGTGGTCCACCCACACGTTCTGATGCTAGTCTCCTGTGGAATGCAGGGAGCAGGGAAGGGGGCCCATTCTCAAGGCCTAGAAGTTAGGAAATCACCAATTCCACTGCTTGTAAAAGCAGACAGGGACCACCAAGTGTCCAAGTCAAGGCAACTGCCAGCCATCCCAGACCCTCTGGTTTGTCTTTCTGTCATTCTTCCCATTAGGGAGGGAAAACGTTCTTCTCCTTTAAAGCTCCTAGGAGGGATTTCTAGGGTCTTCCCTCAGGAATTAGTTGTAGGAATAATTGGGCCAGTGGAGTGCAGGAGATATATCCAGCACAGCCCGAGCGCTCCTAGAGAAAGTGACCTAGATCAAGTACCAGGTGGATGGAGGACTATTGCGGGGACCCCTGCCACCTACTGACTTATAGCTGAACCCACATTCCCAGGAGCATCTGCCTGACTGGGGGCTGGAGGAGAGGGCAGAGAGCTGAGGAAGGTGGGGGAGGGCCGGTGAAGGGGACAGTGGCGTTGTCCCTTTCAGGACCAAGCTCCTTCTATCACACTCCCTCACCCACCCTCCCACCCATCTGTCAGGCACACAGGAAGGAGGATAAGGTGAGGACAGGAGGCAGGGAGTGACAGGGAGAGGAGGGCAGCTGTGGAACTCTGAGCTGGCTCGGTGGGTATGAGCACACAGCTTGCTGCCTGTGTGAGTGTGAGGGGGAGAGCGAGGGAGCGAGAGCAAGGGAGGGAGAGGGAAGCAGGCTGCGAGAGGAGAAGAGAGGAGAGGAGAGGAGAGGGGAGCAGGCGCTCCAGCTAGCATGAGGACGGCTTCTCTTCCCTGCTCAGTTAATCTGGCTGTCAGTTGGTGTTAACGCTGCAGTTTAAGTGCTCAGATTCCAAGGGAAGCACAAACCTCCCAGAAGGAAGGAAGAAAGCAAGCAAGCAAGGAAGGAAGGAACTGCAGGAGGAAAAGAAAAGGCACAACAGAGAGAGGAATAAAGGGAAGGGGGAAAACACCAAATCTATGATTGGACCTGGGCTTCTTTTTCGCCAATGCAAAAAGGAATATGCAGCACATTTTTGCCTTCTTCTGCACCGGTTTCCTAGGCGCGGTAGTAGGTGCCAATTTCCCCAACAATATCCAGATCGGTAAGTGAGAGGGGCAGTCTGGGGAGGGAGTTTCTGGGTCTGGCCAGGTTTTTTTCTGGGGGGGTGGTGGTCTGTGTCCCCCACCCCCACTACGGGCTGTGCTTGGCTATTGAAAGCTGTGGTGCTGAGATGGGAGAAAGACTTGGGCCACAGCATGGGGAGGGGGCTTCTCTTGATCGGACGGGAAGCAGAGGGGAAGTGTGCACACACACACACACACACACACAGGTCCACACACCCCACTCACACTCTAGGCATGAGCATGTGAAATGGAGGAGACAGTGCTTTGGAGGAATAAAAATAATCTGGCTGTAGCAAATAGAGAAATGGTGGGTGTTTAAGGAGTTAACTCCATTGCTTGGTGGTTGGTGCTGGATTTCATCTACTTACATAAATACATGTGGTGTGTGTTTTTATGTGTATGATTATGTATTAAATATGCACATGTATATTTAACTAAGAGTGGCAGTGATTTCTTAGCTGGGAGAGGTCTCTTTAAAGAGACCCTCTAAAATAAGGAGTGAAGGAGTAAAGTGTGCTGGGTTTATTGCAGCCATCAAAATAATGCCTAAAGGCTCCCCGCTCCAAGTCCAGGGGGCTCTCCTTCTGCTCCGGACCCTGCTAGCTGCCTGCTCTCTCCTGCCTGCCATGCTGCGCTGGTGGTCCCCACTCCTGGGACCCTGGAACTTCCTAGCCTGCCCCGTCAATGGCCCCCTCCTCTTTGGTTTTCTGGGCACAGACATTGCTTACCTCTCTCACACACACAAGCACACACATTTACACATGTTCCTCTCCCCTCTTCTCTTAGCTTTCCCCAGCCCTGGGCTCCGACCTCTCAACTTGGAGCCAGGTTCCCACATGCTGCATGCCTTTTTATTCCCCATTTCCTCTTCCTGGTTGTCATGCTTCTAAAAGGACCCTCACCCTCCCTGTATTGATGGGGCAGCCAACAGAAATTGATCCTCCTAATAATAATGGGCAAACGCATAGCAAACAGGAACAATTACACCAATAACAACGCATGTCCACAAGGGCTCGGGGATTCCGTGTGGCTGGCATCTAAGGGCTGTTTGTGACCCGGAATCAAGCAAGCTGCTTGGCTTGGAGGCATCTTGGTTGGTTTGGGTTCTGTTTTCTCTCCCCTGATAGAGATCTAGCTCCACTAGGGAAAGTTCCCATCACTGGTCGTTTGCGTCTTTTGTGTGAATGTGTGTTTGTGGGGGTATGTGGTGCAGGTGGTATTTTGTTGGGCATGCATGAGCTGCAGTATCGGTCACTTTTGGCCTCACCAGCGGGCCGGCTCTGAGGGCGGTTGGAATAGCCATAGAGAAACTTGCTTTGTTTCCTGACACCTGTTAAGCTACATTCTGAAGTGTGTCTGTGTATATGTGTTAGTGCCTTACACACAAAACAAAACTTCCTGCCTCCAGGGAAGCACTTCCCTGGAAGCGCAGCCTATAGCTGCCTCCCCCCTCCCCCCGCCCCCCCTCAACACATCCCCTCTCTTTCATTCACTGCAGGGGTGGAGGTAGAGGGCTGGGAAGTGTTTGGGGTGTGGTCATCTGTGTGTGGGGAAGGAGGGCGGGGCAGAGCAAAAGAATCCAGAAGCAGTTTTTTGTTTTTAGTTTTAAAATGGAGGCATATGAACACGTGTAAATCACTTCTCTGATGTGCAACACTGCTTCTGCTGGCACTCAGCATTGTATCATGTTGGTACTTGGCTGATTGGAAATGCTTGTCTTGAGATATGCGGACTGCTTTCTCCAAGTGCATTTGTGTACATTGCCATGGGGATAAACACATGGAGGTGTACATGATACGTGTGCTCACGTGTCTCTGCAGAGTTTTCATTACATTTAGCTCCAGCTTGCTTGTTCAACTGATGTAACCAATGTTTCATTTTCAAATAATGGATTGAAACATTAAATTGTAGAACAAATGCTAAAAATATCACTGCCAGCAGGTAGTACTTGATTCTCCTTGTATGATCTCTAAGATTGGTTCTGAAAAACAAACGCATTCCCATTTTTTAAGAAGCTAGAAGTGTATGCAGTCGGGACTATGATTCCTGTGGGATCTGAGGCAAACTTCTGTGTAAACACTCATTAGAGCTCAGGCTCTGGAAAGAGCTGACTTTGACTCACAGCAATGTATCTTAAATTCATGTACACAGCCACAGTGAATACAAAGGTAGCCAAGCACTCCTGTTTCTTGGAACTGGAGCCCCAACAGACACCTTTGCTGTTCCTCTTACTAGAATAGAATACCCTCTCGACATTCTAACCCCCAGGTCTTTGAAACCCAATGCCCTGCCATGCAAATACACACCAGGGCAATCCCTTATGTAACACGTCATTCCCAGGTAGCTGGGATCATGAGTGTGAAAGAAGCAGCAAAACACTACTGGCATAAAATCAAGAGTTTTCAGAGGACATGAATAATAAACCTGAGAGGGGATAGGATAGTTAAATTGCACTCAGGTCCTGGCAGGTCAAAGGCCAAAAGTGTCAAGCCCAATGGTTATAGTGCTAGAGAAGCCCCCAGGGCCCCAGAGTTAAATTTCACTGTGCCACGTTGATTAGCACTACTTCTGTAAGGCTCTGTGGTAGGAAATGGGTTCGATACAGGAAAAATCAGACACAACGAGGGTTTATGTGCATGCAAGAGCCTAGGCCGCCTAAATGGTTTGCAAAAGGGACGAGAAAGAGAAATGGTAGAAGTCTCCTGTTACCTCTGGCCTGAGCAGAGTGGAGGGGTGAACAACCAAATGTTTGGGTAGAGTGAGTGGTGTGTGAGAGGCCCTTGTCCCATGAAAGCTCACCAACAAAAGTTTAAGGCTTGGCATCCAGTTACATCTATTTGCACTCTCATCCCCACCACTAAAGGCCACAACTAGTGAGTGTGACATGGGGAGAAGTAAAGGGTCCTCCTGGGGTGGATCGGGAAGGAATTAAACTCGTCTCTAGCCCAGATGTCATGTTGCATTTTCTTTCCTCATAGGGGGATTATTTCCAAACCAGCAGTCACAGGAACATGCCGCTTTTAGATTTGCTTTGTCGCAACTCACAGAGCCCCCAAAGCTCCTCCCCCAGATTGATATTGTGAACATCAGCGACAGCTTTGAGATGACCTATAGATGTAAGTAATTGCTTCTATTTCTGAGATTTCTTGCTGTGATAGACCAATGAGAGGAGGGCCTGTGGGTAGGTGATGGTGTAACAAAAAATGACTTGAGTTGTGTCATTTGTCTTCATAAGAGAAAGCCCTCCAAGAAAAAAGTCCAGAGGCTTTTGAGTGATTCCATCAGTTGGCATTTTAGACCCTGCAATGCTTCATAGAATGGGTTTGCTTTTTCACTGTCAGCTAACTTGAAATGCCAGCACTGTGGGTACTGGTGTTGACTGCATTCCCTCTACCTTGCCGAGGTTTTCTGGTTCAGTTTAAAGAGTTCCACATGTAGGAAACTTCTGAGAGACATAGAATCAAAGATTCTGACTTGGAGAGGATGGTTTAAAATGCTTAAGCCTTTTCCTGCCCACAAGTTAAAAGGAGAAAATGTCCCTGTAGCTTTGTAAGAAAGGGTATGTGAAAAGTTGTACATCTGGTTTCTCATTTTGGAAAATGATCAATAATTATTTAAAAATCAATGCCTTGATTATTTCCAAGTGCTTTGAAGTGATTGATTGCTTGAGACACATTTTGTAGGGCCAACTTTGAGCATAAGGCAGAACAGAGGTGATCTCAAGAAGAAGGGGGAGATAAATTTCTGACATCTGAATTGAATGCATTATCAAATGTGGGCAACAAACACCATTCTGAGTTTTTCTGACAACTAGGACTGAAAAAGAAACTGTGTGGTTGCATGATTGCCATTTTATGACAGATGAAAGCATAAAATTAATCAGTGGAGACATATTCCCTCCAGGGACTAAGCTCATGTGGGATATTATGGCATGAAGTGTGAACCGAATGGGAAAGAACAATTTAAGATTCCAAACTGGATTAAATTGGCACCATAGGTTTTGTGTGCCACTGTGGATTCATTGACTTCTGCTAAGCTATAGGTGTTAGAAGTCACAGACCATATTTTCTCCATTTCTTTCCCTTATTTCCTCATGGTGGGCTCTCAATGATTCGAACTGAACAGGCTTTGAAGTCTCAAAATGAGAATTCAGAATTCTCCCTATCCTTAAAACCATTTATAAGATAATGTAGGTACAAATTCCAAGAATCATAATTATACCAGATTCCATTTATTGAGGATTTACTGTGTGTCAGGAACTAACACAGTATTTTATAAACAATTACAGTAACATTCATTGCCGTTTATTGAGCATCTACTATGGCCTATGCAAAATGCAGTAACTGCTTTTCACATGTTAGCTCATTTAATCCTCACAGGAGCACTGTAGAGCGCTGTTATCTTTTAGAGATGAAGAAACTAAGGCTGCAACAGGTTATTTAAAATGCCTAAGGTCACCCAGGAAGTAAATGGTGGTCTTGTTCCTTATTAGTCCATGGCAACCTGATCAATTATATTGAGATTACCAAAGAAGCAAAGGGGGTTTTCTGGGTCTTGTAAGGCAGTGGCCTGATAAAGCACCTAAAAAGGAAACCTTATAGTGATTCAAACTGCAGCTTTGATTTTGCACGGGAGTACCCACTGAATAAATGAAATAGCAATTCTGTATGTTAGTAATGCTGAGATTGAAAAGCTTGTCTGCTGTGTTACTTATTACCCAGAAAAAAGAGCTGAAGTTTAATTGTTGACTTGTAGTTCTGTGAAACCATCACCTTGGAAAGCTGGAATTATCTTGAGGAGGCATTTGGTTATTGGACTACCTCCCATTCCTTTTGATATGGCTTAGAGAAAGGTATTTGGGTAGATCTGGGTGTGAGGATCTAAAAACCACCTGAGATTACACATAATCTTTTGCCTTTATAGGAATATGCTAATCTATGTCCTGGGGAGAGGCTCCATAGCCGTTGTCACACTCTCAAAAGGGTCCCTTACTCAAGAAGGATTACTTGTTTAGTGAATCAAGAAGAATAAACGGCTGGCACTCTCCCTGCTGAGAACTGTGTACAGCAGAGCATGTGGGAAAGAGATGTTAACTGCGGTCCCAGTGTCAAGGTTTTGACTGACAGGACAAGATAAAAAAGGACAAAAATAGGAGGAAAGGTTCTGAGGCAAAAGGTGGTGCTCTGTACTGTTACCTTAACAACCTAAGGTTTGATCTCTAATAGAGCTCTCGGCCATTTATTGGGGAGATTGAAATATGATACAGAAAATATTATCCAGTGCAGTTAGTGAACTTGGAATGAAAAGATCTGGGTTCTTGAACTTGATTCCTGCCATATATGAGTAAACAGGTTTTTGTGAATTTGGTTACTCTTTAAATGTTTTGTTTGTATTTTTTTTCAGTCTGTGAACTGAAAGGGAAATTGGAAAAACAGAGATGATAAAAGGCCCTTGCTCACAAATAGCTTACAGCCCACTGCGGGCATTGCTGAGGGGGGTGTCTGAGAAGCAATAACATTATCCTGTGCTCAGACCTTTATTCTTCTCTTTAGCTTGGAGATCAGAGAGGGTCCTGGCAATTTGGGTGGTAATAGTGGTGCTGTAGTTTCCAGCCTGCCTAAAAGATTCTCTACTAACTTCCACATGAAGCCGGGAACCTTCTGGGCTGTGTTCATGTTATCCACTGGTCTGTGAGAACTGTCTATCTGTCCCAATTTGAATTCACTAAAAAAGGTCAAATAGAGACAGAGGTTTTAGGGACGATGCATTAATTAGTCATTTATGAAAAAAACAAGTAAAGCATCTTAGTCAGATTTAATATCAGATGCTTTTTGAAATCTGGACTAGTAGTTACTTTAAATTAACTGCCCTAGTCTTACCTCCAGAAAATAACCGAATCTTTGTATTTTTGCAATTTTTGCCATCATTTGATGTTTTCTTGTGCATTTTGCTATTCATTATCCCTCCACCAGAGGGTGGAGGAGGGAAGGGAGAAGTGTAACAGGAGCTACTCTCACTGGACACGTCAGCAACAGGGGATTGGAAAGGAAGAGTGGGTTACAGGATAGGGGATGCAGAAGAGAGGCAAGAGGGGGACTGCTAATCCCACTGGCCAAGATGAGAGTTTTGTGTTTTCTCTGCATTCAGACTTCTTGCTTTCCTTGTCTGCAACCATTAAGGGAGAAACTCATGGAATCAGCAACCCCAATACCTTGGGATCTCCTTTGAGCACTCTTCCAAGCCTGCAGGGGCAGGTGCTGGGGAGACTGTCCACAGAGTTGGTAGCTGCTGATCATTCAGCTTATCTTGGTGCCTTTATGGTTAAATATAAATAAAGGCACAGATGGACTACTAATTGGGCTTTCTATCAGCAGTCTAGGAGCATTGATGCAATTTAATTCCTACAGTTTCACTCATTTATCCATCCATTCACTCAGCAAATACACACTAAATGCCTACTTTATGCCAGGTGTTAGGAATATAATGGCCAACAAAGACACAGCCTCTTTCTTTGTGGGAGGTTACACCTTAGCCCACAGGTCCTCAAACTTCAGTGCATACAATATTCACCCAGGGAGCTTGTTTAATGCAAGATTCAGGGACGAACTCTAGACTTTCTGAATCAGAATATTCAAGAACAGACCCTGAGGGAATTCTGCAGTTGTTAGAATGAGCATCAAACTTTAAGAAAGAAACTCTTTTATATAAAAAGTCTTCTATTCCCTTAGCAAGCATTTCTGAGCCTTTAACCAAGCCCAGGCCTGGTGGTAAGCACTAGAAATGCAGATAAAAGGGAGACATGTTCCCTGCCCTGGAGAACCTTATTCCTTGGAAGGCCTGTCCTGTAAACAGAAAATTAAAATTTAATGTTGTATATGTTACAGCAGCAATTTGTAGGGAGTGAAGTTGGTCTCTCAGAGGGTGGTGGTTGAACTGAGTTTCAATGATAAGTAGAAGCTTTCCAGGAAGATAAGATGAGGGGCTGGAGAGTGATGAGATAAGTGTATTCCAGGCAGAGAGAATGGCGTGTGCAAAGGTAAAGAAGACACTTCACCTGTTTCCCCCCTGCACCACCCTCCTGTGGCAGGCACTTCATGCCAATACCCTCACTTGCCACTTACTGGTTACTGCAGAAGGAGTCAGCCAATGGTCATTCACAGGCCAGTTTTAGTACAGTGTTTAAGAATCAGGAAATTTCATGTCAAAATTGGATACCTTAGCTCTCTTTGAAATTTCAAAAGATCCGGCAACACAAGATCCTGGGTCCCAGTGGCTAAGATGGAGCAGGGAGCATCTCGTAGAGATGGCTTCCTTCTAAACCAGCCCACTTCTCATTTTCTTTACCTGCCTGGCTCCAGAAAGCATTGATTTCTTCAGCCCCAGTTGAGTTGCCTGGCAATGTTGCCTGTGTTGTGTGTTTACAGGTCAATTCTACCATCAGAATATAAATCACTGTCCAAAAAGACCATGTAAATCTGCTGTCTGGTGTTGCTGAGAACACGTGTCAGGAGGCTATTCCCCCAACACAAAGGAACAGCTGTCTCTGAGAGAGAAGGAATCACACAGCATAAAGATGCTGAGAGCCTAAGGGGCAATCAGGTGAGGGGCAGCATGCCTACTCACAGTCGGCCCCCTTCTGTTGTGGACCTGCTTAGGAAACCCAAGGGCATTCTAACAAGACTTCAGGCACTGACAACAGACAAATGTCCTCTTAGTTTCTGCCTGAGCTCCCTCATCATTTCAGAGTTGTAAACTAACAGCCCATAGACTTATTTTGCTTGATCTGCACAGTGTTTTCAAAATGTGGCATAAAAATCTAGATTTCTGCTCTCTCTAGAGAAAATGGAGAATGTCAGGCAATCCTGGACCCACATTCCCGGTCAGCTTCTATTGCCTGGAGCTGAGACTCACTGCCCTCTTCGAGTTTAAGGCATAGACTCCAGTTTACCGAAGTCCTCACCACTCCCTATTGTACTTACAGTGGCCAGTGTAAAAGAATGACGTTGCTTTCCCAGGCCTCTAAGGCACCTGATGTGCTTATAGCTGATGCATATCCTTCAGCATCTGTCATTTCATCATTTCATTCTAATAGTATCTCTTCTTTGCTCTGTAATGAATAGTTGAGGACACAAAAGATGTGTAAAAGTTCTGCTGTCAAAAAACTTGTTTGTATATAGTAATAAAAGCATGAAGGGCTGGTGGGGGGTAAGCAAAGGCTATTTTGATGACCTACTATGTGCCAACTGCCTCACATATGTTGTCTTACTTAAGTTTTACAACAAAATTCAATGGTTACTGACCCCATTTCAAAGATGATGCTCCTGAGACAGAGAGAGACTGTCTTCCCCCTATTACCCAATGAATAAGAGCCTAAGCTAGTATTGGAAGCCAGCTTTGGGGTCTCCTAAATTCAACGAGCTTTTACCTTTTCAAGATATATGGCTATGTGGACACACATAAAATAGTGAAATGGCAGGAAAAGGGCCCCACATAGATGTGTCACAGTAAAGTTTGTGATTCAGGATTAAGTGCTACAACTTCTGAGGCAGAAGCTCCATGGCTGTGGATAAAGAAGACTTCTTGGGGGAGGTGGGACTAGAGTAGGCACTGAGGGTGGAGCAGATTTTGGTAGTACACTGAGAGGAAGATGTTTTGAGTGGGTGAACTCACAATATTTCTTCTTCCCTCCCCCTAATCACTGCAGCACATCTTTGTTTTGGGAAGGCAGAGTTCAATTTGTCTCCCACAACGACACTAAGTTCTCAGGTGTCTGCATTTCTCTGGTTCAGGTTACATCTGATTGTGGCTCCTCCATTTTTATCTGTGCCCTCTCCTGGAGACATGCAGCTTCAGCAAGCCTCTGGTCGACTCTTGGTTCTTATTATAATATTGACGAGCATAAGCTTTTTGTGTGCAGAACAGTGTGTGTGAACATTGCATCCTCTAACTAGTTGAAGGACTTCTGCTGAGATGGGAGAGATTACTGTTCTCCTTTCAGACGCTCAAGATACAGAGTGAGACCTTTGGGAAACTGTTAAGATTCATGCACTTGCTCATTCATTCAAAGCACTTTTCTTATTGCCCTCTTTGGAGCATGCGTACCATTGCTGCCCTTCCCATACCTTCTCAGACAGCACTCACTGATTGCAGAATTCTTTCCCACTGACTCTCGACATAGCTTTAAATTCCCTCTTACCATAGCATTACAGGCAGCTACCACAAATTGCGAATCGGTTCAAGTTGAAGTAAGAGATAAAATCAATTTGCCTTTATAAGGCATTACACTAGGAACTGGGGAAAATAAAATGTATTAGGCACTGATTCTCCCCTTAAGGGGCTCAGGTTCTTATAGAGGAATAGGCACACACACACACTGATATAATAGTTTCTCTCTCTCCCTCTCTTTGTCTCTCTCTCTGTCTCTCTCTCTCTCACACACACACACACACACACCCAGAGGAAGGAAGAAAAACTTCCAGATGGAGGAATCAGACCAGGTTTCATAAAACAAGAACATATGAATTGAATTTGGAAAGGCAGGTAGGATGCAGACTGGAAAAGAGAATACACACAGAGACACACAGACACCCTAGCCGGATGTGGTGAAAAGTATTTTGGATCGGGATTTGAAGACATGGCTCAAATGCTGGATTCTCTTCTTGAAAGTATTCATGTGTGACACAAGAGAAGCACATCTCCACTACCACCCAATGCTTATTTGTAAAATGAAACTCATATGATCTCCAAGAATCCTTCTAGTGCTGCATTTTCATGGTGAAGGTGCCTTGGAAACTCTAGGGATCAACAATTAAGATAAGATGATCTTGTACCAGCCTTTGGTTAAAGGGAAGATCACTAAACAGACCGAGAACTTAAGGAAAGCTCTGAACCCCCACCCGGCACCGAGTGGCAAGTTTTGTAAATGCAGGGGTATTCGCGCTACCATGGGCCTCAGGTGCATCCATTCAGTATTCACCAAACATTTATGGAGTGCTTGTATTGTGAACAGAAACAGAAAACAGTCCTGTGCTCCTGGAGCTTACTGGTTAGTGAGGGATGCAACTGGGCAAATAATTACACAAATGAGTGTTATCATTATAGGTTGAGATAAAGATGGAAAGAAAGGGCCGTGGTTCAATGGAAGCTTATTACAAAGGAACAAGCTCTGGGAAGAGGAATGAGTAGGTGTTTGAGCTGAGAACTGAAGGGTTTTGGTGATGTGATGCTGAAAACCAGGAGGAGTATTCTAGAAGCTTCCTGGCAGAGGCCTGGTGGTTGGGAAAATGCATGAGGGGTGTGTGGGACTGGAGAGGATGGCAAGGGCCAGGCCTGGTGGGCCCTCTTAGGCTTTGATCTTCAGACCAAGAGCTGTGACAAACCCACCGAAGGGCTTTAAGCAGAGCAGTGCATGTTCAGGTTTCTGCTTTCGCACCAGCAATCAGATGACTCAGAGCACTTTGACACTCTCACGTTCCCTGGATACTTTCTGCTAATGGAACAATGGCCTTTGCTCTTTTACTCCTGTTGCGAGTTTGAGATGGAGCCTGGCAATGGGCAGAGGGATGGGGACAACGCTGGAGGCAAGGGGAAGCTGATGACTGGGTATAGGGGTGAGCTGTGGTATGTGGGTCTGTGGTGTGCCTGGGGTGCTCATGGAGACTGGAGGGCATGGAGATTGGAGGTCATGAAATTGGAGGATGATCCAGCACCAGGCCTGGAAATCTGGTGAGCGTGTATTTGGAGGCAGGGAATCACCGAGAGCCTCCACCTAGTTAATCAACAGAGAAGGCCACACTGAGTCTTGGTTTCCAGTCAAACCAGATAACTCAATGGTCCTAAAACTCCCACTGCTGTTTCCTCCACTTTGACTACAAACTGCTCCTCTCATAGTCCCATGTTGAAATCCTGTCCTCTGGGCAGTCCTAGCTCTTATGACACTTCTCCATTATGCCTTCCTTGCTTCTCCATGTTCACACCCTCCTCTGCCACCTCGGCCCTTTGTACCTTCCCCCTAGCAGCCGTTCCACGTAGTCCTGGATTTTCGTTTCCTGGACCCTTATCTTGTCTGCCCAGCTGGACTGAGCAACCTGAGGGCAATGGCCTCAGTTTCTCTAGCGTCTCACCTCAGTCTCCACCACAGAACAGTGTGCAGAGGTGCTAGCTGAATGACTAAGTCAATGAATGAGAGAACGAATGTATAGCTGTATATTATGTAACGCTGGTGTCAGTGATGAGAACAAGCCTGAAGTACTGCTGTTTACGGGGAAGGGGTTCAACGTCTCGCGTTCTGACAGTTCCGGCAGGCTGCATTATAAATTCCAGTGGAAGGCTGCTATAACCGTGTTGCTGGAGAGTGATGGGGGCGACAACTAGTTGTAACTCAAATCGAGAGCTCATTCCAGCTCCTTGTGGACTATTGTCAGTAAGGGCCCTAAATAAGAAATAAGGCTCCAGTTCCTATCTAAAGGGTTTCTGGTTCAAGGCCTGGCTGGGCCTTTGCTGACTTGCGTGACTTGTGCCAGTCATTTCTCCTCTTCAGAAACTATGTTTCTTTCCAATGAAAGTAATATTTATATCAATGATATGTGGTTATTATGAGAAGGAGGAAATGATAGTTAATTTCAAATCAACTTTCCACTCAATACAATACCATGAGGTAGGTAGGTCCTCTTAGTCTCCAGTTCTCACAGATGAGGAAACAGAGCTCTCAGGGGAGAGGGGTGGTGGTGTGTGTTTCTGGTTCCATCTCTAGACATCTGTGGGCTGGGAGGGCTTCCTCCCTTCCACCGACTGCTGTGTCTGCCTGCTCCCTCGTGGGCCTTGTCATTTCCCTCCCACGGCAGCAGCCCTCCACCACCTCTGGTGCCAGGGCTCACTGCTGTTGCCACACGGCCCCCCGCACTGTCAAGTGGCCCGGCTGCTCTCCGTTGGCTGCGGTCAAGGTGAGCAGGGCTCTGAGGTTACTCGAAATTCCTCCCCACCTCCCGCTGCTCTTTTAACTTTGGTGTGTCACAGCTTGCTGTCCAGAGAGTGTGGGGAAGCCCAAGGTCATGGGAGCTCCAGATCTCAGAGGGTGTGGGCGAAACCAGGGTTAATGAGGCAGCCGGAAGCCAATGAAATTGACACCCGATGGTTAAGCCTGTCTCCGCGTGTTCATTATGCAGACTCACTAGGATAGAAATAAACTTTCTGAGAATAGTTTTTATTTTGTGTATAAAAGTGATAAGGGTATGATAGAAAGCTGTGGAGACATGACATCAAACAATATAATTTGTGTAATTTATCTTTGGACCAAGGATAAACTTCCCATCTTTTTTCTGAAGATGACAATTTAGAAATTAAATTACTGTCTTAAAAGATGATATTTTACTTAGTATAACACATGTTACTTTAAATATTATACACTCATTTTAATGGCTTCCTAAAAGCCTAATATACATATGTACCCTAATTTACTTAATCTGTCTTTTATTGAATATTTAGTTTACTTCCAAATTTTTTCTTAAAAATAATTCAATGATGATCATCCCAATAAAACTTAATTATTTGTATCTATTATTCTGGCTTCAAGAGCTTTGTACCACAGTGAGACAATTTCCAATGAGCTTAAATAGAATAATTAGTGTATACAGAAATTGAAATAATTTGCTCAATGTCAGCTTTGACATTGACTTGCTATATGACCTTGAGAAATCTTTGTGTCCAGTTGCATGTCCAGATGAATAATATGGGTGATAATATCAGATTCTTAGGGGTATTAGAATAGGCAAATGCCATTACTAATATGAAAGAGCTTTGAAAAATCAGAAGTGCTAGGCAAATGCAGGGTAATATAATTAACTAGGCTTCTTATCTATTAACATGAATGCACCATAAGTACAATGTGACTAATTAATCTTTAGTGTTTTCCTATGAGGGTGGCCATTATCTATGAATGAATCAATTTTGTTGATGGGGAAAACTGTACCTTAAAGAGGCTAAGTTTATCCTGGGTCCAAATATGCAGCAAAACTAAATCTGAAAGCATTCCTGTTCACTTGTGATTCAGTCCACAGGACTGGACTAAATGTGGGGGTTAGACAATGTCTTTGGCTTAAAAAGTCATTATAGAGACAAGGGGCTGTCAGCAGTCAGAACTTGTGGTGGCAGGTGACAGAAACCCAACTAACAGGATAGTTTTTACTTCAGGTGCAGCTGGATCCAGGTGCTTGAATGATATCAAGACTGAGAAACACCCTCTGGACTTTTAGGCTCAGCTTTTCTGACTTGGTTTTACTCTCAGGCATATACATGTCACATGTCAGATCTCACATGTCAGACTGCAACACAGCCAGCCTTCACTTGCCCGTCTCAAAGTCCCATCCATTTCACTATAGTCCTGGGCCTTATGTCATTGAATAAAACTCAGGACACATGCTCATTTCTGAACATGACACAATGACCAGGATAATGTCATCTTTCCATTGCTGCAGGCCTAGTCACATGACCATTCTTAGAGCGTGGAGTGGTGAGAGGACCAACTGGGTTGTTGGTTGCCATCACCCATCAGAACTAGAACACGCATGGGTGGAGAGCAGTTCTCCCAAGGAAGTCAGGATGCTATTACCAAAAAGAGAGAGAGAGATTAAATGTAAAGTAGCTTAAAAAAAAATACATATGTCCTCCCATGGCACATCTCTTCAAAAGGGAAAACTCAGAGAGGCTGGAGCTAGCCCGAGGGTCAACACACTAGGAGCATGCGCGGGATTCTGGTGGAAAGGGACAATCAGAGGCCAGTACTGGCAAGAGGCGGGAAATCCAGGTTGACTGATGAGAGAGTCAGAGCTGTGAGGGAGTTCTGATCACCTCTGCCCAGCCAGGAGCAAGCCTGTGTTCCTG
>PVJI01018605.1:0-32961 GCA_004026765.1 Micronycteris hirsuta | reverse complement strand
AAAAAAAAAAAAAAAAAAAAAAAAAAAAAAAAAAAAAAAAAAAAAAAAAAAAAAAAAAAAAAAAAAAAAAAAAAAAAAAAAAAAAAAAAAAAAAAAAAAAAAAAAAAAAAAAAAAAAAAAAAAAAACCTAAAACAAAGATGACCTAAGCAAACAATTAGAACAGGAACAGAATCATAGAAATGGAGATCACATGGAGGGTTATCAGTGGGTAGCAGAAGGGGAGATAATGGAAAAGGTACAGGTAATAAGAAGCATAAATGGTAGACACAAAATAGACAGGGAGAGGTTAAGATTAGTATGGGAAATGGAGAAGCCAAAGAATTTATATGTACAACCATGGACATGAACTAAGGTGGTGGAACGATCCTGAGAGGGGGAGTGCAGGGTAGAGGGAAATAAAAGGGGGAGAAGTGGGACAACTGTAATAGCATAATCAATAAAATATATTTAAGAAACAATATTTCATATTCATCTGAGGAAAAGGAAAATAGGGGAGAAAGGAATGTGATTAGATTAAACATAATATACTTTTGAATTGTGGTATCTGCTCAGGGATGAGACACTTAGAAAGTGTGTTGCTCCCAGTCTTGTGGGAGAAAATTTAAAAAGCCAGACAAACTACAAATTAACAACATTCCTTGAATCTACTTAAGGACTGAGGTTGCAAAGCATCAAACTGAAAAGATGTCAGCAGGGAAAGCCTGGACATGAGCAATGGCTTATGAGAGAGTGGGATACTGGGAAGAGTACAGTTAGCACAACTTGAGAATTGTGGGGCATCAGGAGCACATTGGAGCAGGTGCGTGAAGCCCCAGGGGGCCACAGCAATTGGGGCATTCATACTCTCTCCAGTGTTTTCACCTTGGACCCCACTAGAATGCTCATGGAAATTATTGGTTAAAGTTGTAAAAAATATCCTCTATGTTGTGGACAAGAGAAGGAGAATGGCGGCTGTGATGGGAACAGCGTGCAAGCCACATGTTCCTTTCTCCAGTCTTTCCCATGTGGAATAGAAGTCTCATATGTGGAGGTAAAAGCAACAACCACTGTTATCATTGGGTGCTGAAGTACTAAGTGTACTATGCTGGAAGGACAAGAACAGGAAAAATAACAAAAACAAAAAACAAAAAAAAACTGTCCCTGAAGGAGAGGTAGAAATGCCAAGTGGACTAGGAAATAAAACCAGGGAGGGGCAGGGGCACCAAAAAGAGTAATAGCTGAGACTCGGGAATGTGGTGCTTGTCGAAGACTAAGGCAAAAATAGAAAGACAAAGCACATGCTCCCCTCAACACCAGGCTAACAAGAGTTGAATACTGTATTAGGATTCTCCAGAGAAACAGAACCAATAGAGTGTGTACACAGTATCTCAACAATACAGAATTTTCTGATTAAGTTTTTAGCCACAGAACAGCTGTTTTCTGCTTTGTTTCCCTGCTTCTTGTACTCTACACTAGCCTTTTGGGGCTTGTCCAATGCTTTATGGGTATATTGCTTATAAAATAATAGTTTCATGCATGTTTTTATAGTTCTTTCTTACATTTTCTTCATGATTATAATGTCTCACATCCTGGCAGCTTGGTAGTGCTAACACTGTGTTTATTTTTTCCCTGGCCCAGTGAGCATTCAGGAGGATCTAGATTACTACTTTTTCTTTATACTCCAGGAGTCAGCAAATGGTGAAAGTGTTCAAGGAGTAATAGCATTGGTGAATCTGAGCCTCCCTCATGGTCCTGCTCTGTTCTCTACGATCTCACCCCCTTGATTTCTGGCTGGTGGTAATGTTTTCTGATGGCTTCAAACAGTTCTTTGTTTTTCATTTTTCAACTTGAGTTTTATAAATATTAAGGTAGAGCTTTAGTTTTACTTTTTGCTGAGGTCATTGATAATGTTTATTCCAAGGTCATTTTCTTTCTGTTTTCTCTACTAAATCTTTGTTTTGTGGTACGGAGTGGTTTATTAGTTGTTTGTTTTATTATTGCTATATCATGCTGTTCCCTGTTCTTAAATTTTGGTGATTCTCAGATGTGCGCACATCTCATAGAGTTTATTTAACCTGATAGTAGGTGCTTAATGGCTTATAGTATAGTTTTCCTTTACTAGTTGTTATTGGGGTTAGTATATGTGTACATGAAGGGGTGAAATGGAATCGTAGCTGAAGACGCTATAATCTATTTCACCTCCCATGACTGTGAGTTCACTGCTGAAAAGCATGCCTAATTATTAGATCGCTTAGGATCTTAATCTTATCCTGCCTACTGGACGTAACCAAAGCCATGAACCTGTCCTTGTCTCTCAAAACCACAAACCTGAAATTGTTTCTCATGACTTAAAGAGTAAACATTGTTGTTATATCCAGTTCTGAGGGGAGTTTGGAAGTGGGGAAGGATTTAGAATTCTGTGTGAATAGCCCTAATACAGTACTGCTAGTTATTGTAGGGGGCTGAATAGTGGTCCCTAAAAGATGTATCTAACGCATAATTCCTAGAATCTGTGAATATTATCTTATTTGGTAAAATATGTTTAAAGATGTAATTAAGGTAAATCTGAGATGAGGAGATCATTCTAAATCAGTGATTTCCAACGAGTATGCCACAAGACTTTAACTCATGCCTGACTATTCAGTCAGGAGCGCTGACCTCTTTTCCATTATGTTGTCAAAGAAGGACAAGACAGCAGCCAACCTAACAATAGCCATCCAGTGTGAATGAGTCAAAATTATATCTATTCTTTTGTCAGATCGGCAAAAAATATATTTTTGTGTGTGCCACAAAATTCGAGTAATTTTGGGTGCCATGAGATGAAAAAGGTTGAAAACCTCTGTTTTAAATTATCTCGGTGGGCACAAAATCCAGTGACAAGTACGTTCGTGAGAGAGACACAAGAGAAGACCGAGTTACGCTGAGAAGGCAATGTGAAGACAGAGGCAGCCACTGAGAATCATGTGTGGCAGCCACGGAAGGCCACCGGAAGGTGGGAGAGACACAAGATGGAATCTCCCCTAGAGCCTTCGCGGGGAGGACAGCCCTGCCAATACTTTGATTTTGGATTTCTGGAATTCAGAACTATGAGAGAATACATTTCTGTAGCTTACACCCCTAAGATTAGGGTAATTCATTACAGCGTTCCTAGAAAATAGTTACCTTCCTCTTTGTGAAAGATATAACTTCTAATTTTTGAGTATCTGAAATCAGTCACACTTCTTTCCAGTATACTTGCCCTATAAATTTTTGATACTTGGTCAACTTCTTCAATATTACCCAATGCACTTGACATTTTCCGAGTTGCCTCGTGAAATTTGGGTCATTGTGTGCTTTTATAACTTGGAGAGAGAAGAGAAAGCTGCCTACCACTGTACTCAATCCACTAACTTGAACCAATCTTCATCATATCCTAAGTATACTAATTCTAATCCATTTAATTAACACAATTACTAATATCAATACAAAATTATTTAGAAGGAATCATATTTCCATTTTTTTCAATTGTTTTTTTCTTTATGGTTCATTTTCATTTTACTTAGATTTCTTGAATCAGAAAATGAATTATTATAAAACACCGACTGAGCACTACTAGTTTTCTGTTCTAGTATATCCTCTTTTTTGTTTGTAATTTATGTCCAAGTTATCCCAGCTATATATGAAAGAAAGAAAAGTATAGAAATTAAATAATATTGTAAATATAGAATATGGATATCATAATATATTCAACTTAAGAAATTTGAGAAGAGATTTCTAACAGAATTGATATGAAAGTGATAGCAAATTTTACAAAGTTTACTTAAGTATCTTTGTTTGCTGATGCAAAAACAAAGGATAAAATTTTTAAAAAGTAAATAATTTTCACAAGTTCCAGGGGCATTTGCATTATTTAGACTTTTGTTAAATTTCTATTTCACACACCGGAGTTTTGAGAGCTTTGATTTTTAAGCACATGACATATTCAGCCTTGGAAGACTGTGTTTTGACACTATAAATTAGTCATATTGCACACACTGAGATTTATCATCATTTACAGGCATTTCACACTCCTTTTAGAGGTTCGAAAGCCTGGTTATTAACACATCTATTACAGACTTTGAAGAAGCCCCTAGGGTTCATCAGTCAGTTTAGCAAGTTGAGACCGTAAATAACTAACTCATTGGCTGGGACAGAAAAGACAAGTTATTTTTGTAGAGTTTAACAGTCAACATAAAATTATTGGTCTCATGATAGAAATTTAAGTCTTATAATTAAGCTGTGACCTTGGATGCTGATTGTCCAATTGATGTGGAAAGCCTCCGTTGAGTCCTAAGTTTCGGTGAATAAATGATTTATATATAGCCGCTCTAGATCGTTAAATGTGTGAAAAGAAATAATTTTAGTAAGGAAAATGATTGTGATTAGACTATTATTTGAGCCTATTTCTTAACCCATGGGGATTGCCCGAAAAAAACTGAAGCAATATTGTTTAGTGCAACTTTACAATCTCTTTAGTAGAGGTTGAGAATGAAACTCCATTAGCCTTATTTCAAAAAAGGCTTGTGACATTAAGGAGTAAATTATCATACGTTAAAATTACACTTTAAAAGAGCTTATTTTTGATCAGCATAAAATCATTAAACAAACACTTGGCAATCTGACCTGTAAATACTAGTTTCTCTGGAAGAACATGTTTACAGACCATTTTTCTAGAAGCCTGGAGGCTGTCATACACGAGTGTAGTGGACAAAGAACCAATAAATGAATCTCTTGGAAAACGAATAAATATCAGTTGCTAAAATTTAACATGAAAGTCTCTATACATAGGTCATCAAATTTTGCATATATTTGATTATAAAAATAAATGACTTAAAAATCCTTACTTGAGGAATATTACAGTAACTGAAAAATTAATTCCAAAAACGACTCTAGCTTTAGCAATGATCAAGCCTTAAACTGGCATGTCCTACACAGGATTTTGCCCCAGATCCTCCAATTTCCTTGCTGGTTGAAGGTAACACAGTTTAGCAGCTTAGCTCTGGCCTAAATCCATAACGAGGCTGGTAATGAGTTCCCAGTAGGTGAGCCCCGCCGTCCTGGCTCTCACGCGCCTGCGCCGATGACGCAGATCAAAAATAGACTATCGCTGCGCCTAGTGCGTCTCCCAGCCTGCTGTTCCAGCCGCTAAAAATATAAGGGGGTCACCACAGAAGTTACATCTCCCTGTTCCCCAAGCTGACTGTTGCTCTTGTGAGTACTTCAGTCTGAAACATTCCGCAATTCTGGTGAAGCTCAGATGCAGGAACATTGCCAAATAAGCCCTAACTTAAAGTTTTTATGTTGTTTCTCAAATATAAGAGAGTAAGAGAGCTATTCACAGACTCACTATATACACTATTGACCTACATGTCAAAAATATATACTAGTTATATAATGAACAGCAGTGAGTGTTGTTAAATGATTTTGTCAGTTATTATTATTTTTATTATTCCATGCTGGCTTAGCTATATTTAGAGATTTAATATTGATAAATCTTTGCCTATTACTTAATGACATTTTTATAAAGTAAGTGCTAATAGAAATTTCTGATAAAATAATTATAAGCATTTGTCATTTATTATATACCCATATTTTGCCATGTATAATGCACATCCATGTTTTTGTGTGCATTATACATGGGATTATTATACCATTATTATATCCATGGTATGTAATCATTATACCCATATATGATGAACATTCTTATTTTTCCCACAAAATTTTGGGCAAAAAAGCGTGTATTATACCCAGCAAAATACAGTACTCTAAAATTTACAAATCACTTTTCATTAACATTTTGTATTTGCTAGAATTAGAAAAGCTCATTTTATCCAGAATTGGTAAAAATAATTACATTTCTTCCCTGGCTGGTATGGCTCAGTAGATTGAGTGCTGGCCTGCGAACCAAAGGGTTGTAGGTTCAATTCCCAGTCAGGGCACATGCCTGGGTTGTGGGCCAGGTTTGAACATGAGAGGCAACCACACATTGATGTTTCTCTCCCTCTTTCTCCCTCTCTTCCCCTCTCTCTAAAAATAAATAAATACAATCTTAAAAAACAACTTTAAAAAAATTACATTTCTTTTAATAACAAAAGTGTTGCTTTAAAAAAACTGATAAAAATAATATATGCCCCAGCTACACTTTCCATCATTCTTTATTATAGGAGTTCAGTGTAGATTTTACTATTTTTGGTTTTATTTATTCCCCTGTAACAATTCCCCAAACATATCTCTTTGAAAACTCACTTAACAATTTACTTAATGTAACTATTTCTTTAATTTTTTAACTTAATATCTTTAGTTATTCAATTGCTTCAATTCTTTAATTGTTCACTTGATTTAATGTTTTAGGTTTTTTACTATTTTAAGTACCTTATGTTATCAATTAATTAACTTGAAAACCTATGTCATCAAAACGTAAAGTCCAGAAAACTCAACCAAATAATTAAAAAAAAAACAGAATTATATCATTAAATCTACAGTTGACCGCTGGCTGAAAGATTGCACAAAAGAAACTGACCTGGACATTAGACAAAATGTTTGAATGGCATATAAACCACAAACAAATAAACAAACAAACAAACGTATCACAAAGTCATATTTGGAATTATACGTCAGAGCTTATTTTCATTCATACATGGCATTGGAGATAATGTTTCACACCAATTTCCATGGCTTCTTTCACTCTTTTCTGTGTTTTACCCCTCATCAGTACACATACTCTGAAAGAACCTGTTTAAACTACAGTCTCATCCATAATTCTAGTGTAACTTGGAGTAACGTGGAACAAATCGTGCAGCAGAGCAACTTGGTATTTACTCCTTAAGTCGTGTTTTAAAGTCCACCCAGGAGCGAGCTGTTACATATTATAATAGACAGGTTTTGCTTCAGAGGCTGATTGCTTTTATTGATTAACACTAGAGTTGATTTAGTAGCTTTTGCCTGCCTAGAGAACGCCTGATTATTTTAGGAATAAGTTGAAGCTTGTTAAAAAACATTGGCCAAACTGTGTCCATTAAAGCATAACAGAGAGGAAGTGCTTCTCTTCAAGTTCAGTAAACCTGAATGAGTAGGCCTCTGAACAAATAAAAATTTTTGCTCTGGAAACACTGAATACAAGCAAAAGTTTAAACACTGTAATTATAAAAGAAAAGGCTGTGGCAGTGATGCTTATAGAATCCTCCCTGCAAAAATTAGCATTTAAAAAATGCTGGAAATAATCATGTAGATAAATTGCAGGTTTTTTTGTTTTTTTTTTTTTTTACATTTTTACATTTTCAGTCTCTATATTTAGAACTATATATAAAGATAATGACATCCAAGAAATTCTGTTTTGTTTTAGTGCATAACTCAAATATTCAACTAGGTAATTACTATAAAAAAAATTAGATGTCACTCTTTAAAATAATTTCAGAGGTGAATGTAAACTGAGTGTCAGTTATATTAGAGTAAAGTAGAAGATTATAAGGTCAACAAGAACCATGGACAGGACTCTGATACCATTGTAGTTCTACTTCCAACTCAATGGGTTGTCATTATAAGTAAAGGCATGTTAATATCAATATCCAAAATATCACTAGAGAGTGGATTAAAAATTATAATTGCACTTAGGAAAATCATAATCTTTAAAAACTTCTAACAGTACAAAAAACATACAACAGCAATTAACTATTCAAGTACAAATAAGAAAATTAAAAGTTTTTAGTGTGACTCAGCAGATAAATGAAGGTGACTACTTAGATTTACAATGAAAGGACTGGATAAGGACTTTGGTCCAAAATCATTTGAAAGGTGAAACCTGGGTAAAGAATAATTGGTAGAGAATGTAGAAAGAAGGCATATATCAAGATCTCCCTCAGCAATATTTACTTATGACTTTCAAATGTTAGGAAAAGCACCCTTGACAAAAAACTAACATTCATACTAATAAATATATCTTTTTTTCTTGATACTGTGCATGTTGTATGTAAATAACTGTAATAAATAAGAAGTGAGACATATAACTGGGTTTTATGCAGTAAGAGTTAAAGAGACAAAGGTTAGAGTTTGTGGTCATTTAGGAATTGAATTTACAAGATACCAGCAAAAACATAAGCTTTGAAGAGATTTTTATTATTGCCTGTGCTTCAAAAATAACCTGTGTCTTCTGTATATTAAAAAGAAAGAACAATATTACCACCTGCTCAGGGATTTTTAGATTTGTATTTCTCTTCTTACCCAAATGATTTTTTAATGCAAGGTTTTCTTTAATTTTCTGTTGGAAGAAACTTTATTTTTATTATGTTTTATTTTATTGATGATTTTCAGTTTAATTGCTTTGTGATCATAGAATGATAGGATTTTATTTCACAAAAATTCTCTTACCTTATGATCATTTTTAAAAATTGATATGAATTTGGAAAGGTGATATATTCTCTTTATCACTGTATCAATCTGATATATATCCATAAATGTATATCTTTGATCATATTTAATTTTTCTGTGTCCTTTGTTTCACACCATAATTCCATTTTTTCCTCTTCTACTGAAGAAGTAACAACTACTGTTCAACTGGAGAATTTCTTTTTCATCCATGTTTTATAATTTTACTATACATTTCTGGGTATAATAAATGGACTTAGCCCTGGCTGGTGTGGCTCAGTGGATTGAGTGCCAGCCTGTGAACCAAAGGGTCCCTGGTTCGATTCCCAGTCAGGGCATATGCCTGGGTTGCAGACCAAGTCCCCAGTAGGGGGCATTCGAGAGGCAACTACACATTGATGTTTCTCTCCCTCTCTTTCTCCCTCCTTTCCCCCTCTATAAATAAATAAATAAATAAATAAATAAAATCTTTTAAAAATAGATTCATTTCCTTGATAATAGAAAGCATTTACTGAGGTTCTACTATATACCAAATGTGCTCAAAGATTGCATACATTATATCCTTTAATTTGTCAACAACCCCTTGAGATGAGTATTAATTAAGTCAAATGATATATACGTGCAACTATGATGTTCCAGATACTTTTAAATTCTGGCAATATAACAATTTTTTTAAAGTATGAAGTCAACTTTACCCTCATGGGTCTTATATGCTGGTAGAAGGGGGAGAGAAGAGAGTCAGAAAATGAACATAACAAATCATTAAAATATAAAATGTTATATGGAGAGAGATGCTACTTTTAAAGTGCAGGGAAAGGTAATAGAAAGGGAAGGTTGAGGGAAGTGCTATTACAGATTGGATAGTTAGAGCAAGTCTCCCTTAGAAAATTATATTTAAATAAAAATCTAAAGTAGATGACAGATTGAGCAATGCAAGTATTTGGAGAAAACTATTCAAGATAAAAGGAACAGCAGGACAAATCCTCTGGGGGAAGAATGAATGGCATGTTTGGGAGTAGCTAGAAAGACATTGTGGCCTAAGGGAAGGAATTGTAGGGAAGAGTTTAAATGATGAAGAGAGAATGGCAAAGAAGTATCAGATCCCAAAATATTTGAGATATTTGTAAGGACTCTGGTTGTCACTCTGAGGGAGATGAAGGGTCTCTAAAGTGATTTCAGCAGAAAATAACATATATCTCCTGAAATATACTTTGGGTCCTCCATGAGAATGACTGAAGAGGGAGGAGAAGCAGGGAGATCAGACAGGAAGACATTGTGGTAACTCATTTGAGGGTTGATGATGGCTTGGACCAGTGGCCCTATGACTGTAGGGCTGATGAAAGTATTGAGAAGTGGTCTTACTGGGGAAAGGCAGAGTCAGTAAGATTCTGCTGAAGATTTGGGTATCAGATGTGAAGGAAGAAGCGGAGTTGAAACATTTAACCTGAGCACCTGGAAGGAGGAAGCTAAAATTCATTGAGATGGGAAAGACTGAAGTGAAACTATCAGAAGTTTATTTTTTTGATGTGTTAAGTTTGAGATGCCAATTAAGTAGCCAGTAAGTTAATAGCAAGTAAGCAACTGCAGACGTAAGCCTGGATTTCTGGGGGAGGTCAAGGTTGAAGATATAAATTTGGAAGTTGTTAGTAAATAGGTGATACTTTATGAACCATGAGACTGGATAAGAGCAAAAGGAAAAAGGATCCAAGGATTAAGACCTAGCTACTTGGTGTTTGGAGGGCATAAAGATAAAGAGGAATCAGCAAACACTCATCAAAGGTAGCCAGTGGACAAATCAGAGGATGCAGAATAAAGAATGCTTCTGAATAAATATTTCAAGAAGGAGAGATTGACCAAGGGAATTTAGCAAAGCAAAGGTTATTACTGAGTTTAAAAAATCAATTTTGGTTGAGAGGCTTACCAAATAAGAGATGATTTATGGAGACAGGAACTGTAGAAAACTCTGTTAAGAAGAAAGGGAAGGAAACAGGGACATAACTGGGAGGTCACTGTAGGACAGGAGAGGCTTTTATTAAGGTGGAAGAAATATAACCTCTGTGTTTACTGATGGAAACGTTCCAGTGGAGAAGGGGGAATAAATACATGATTATGCAAGAAAGAAGGGAGAAGTCTGGAACAATATCCTTGAGTGGAGGAGACAGAATGGATGTAGTACACAAATTAAGCAGTCGGCCTCTTTCAATAGCAGAGAACTCATACATATTTAGAGGAGAGAAGGCAGAGTACTGGAGCACAGATACAAGCGAGTTGGGGCATATGTGATGGTGGGAGCTTGCTGAAATGTTCTTCTTATGCTTTCTTTCTTAGCAAAGTGGGATGCGTATCAACAATTGAGTCTGTGTTTGAGGAAAGGTGGTGGGTGTTTGATA
Organism: Micronycteris hirsuta; assembly: GCA_004026765.1. Classification (NCBI taxonomy): domain Eukaryota; kingdom Metazoa; phylum Chordata; class Mammalia; order Chiroptera; family Phyllostomidae; genus Micronycteris; species Micronycteris hirsuta. Next base: position 22,212 of record PVJI01018605.1, on the reverse strand, counting down.
AGAGAAATAGAAAAATGAAATAGTCATCTAGAAGAGTACAAAACTGAATGAGCCAGAGAAATGTAGCATTATTGGTAGGTAGAATTAGAAAACTGGTAGAGATTAATTTTCTTCTTTATAAAGTGAGACCCATCATAATTATGCTCATTTTGCAGATGAGAGAATTTAGGCAGAGAAAATAGTAGCATGTCAAATGTCACAGAGCTAGTAAATGCCAGAATTAAAACATGCATCACTTCTGAACCTAAAGATGGTTAATTAATCACTTTATCCTAATTAATGTTATAGCTTTATCAACATTCCCCATGGATACCAGAAAGTAGAGTGTTATCAAAATGTGAAGCAAGTCATTCTCCATTCCCTTGTGAAAAGACACTACCTCCATAAGTGGAGTTTAGGAGACAGCAGGTCTGAAAGCTAAAACAGAACTAAAGAAAGCATATATCCGTAACTTTACAGAAACTCACAACAATAAGCAAATATGGAATAGTCACACCTACTTGTATATGCCTTAAGATTGTGGTAATGATAAGAGAAAAGTACACACAATTTTTAAAAACTGTAAAAAAAACAAGCCACTTATTTGCCTAGTATTCTTCATTTGATACCTGCTGACAATATCATCATGATAACCAATTCTTTAAAAATATCATGTTGTATGCTTAAAAATAATTTAAATGGCAAATTTTACTACAATAAAATCAAATGATATGGATTATAAAAAGATTTTGTGGGCATTCATTATCTCTAAAAATACAAATTTTAATATAAGGTAATTGAGTTGCAAAGCATAGTTTAATAGACATAATACAAAAACAAAAGGAGAATAACTTATTGGATATGAACAAGGCAAGTTTCCTTATTAAGTTAGGGAAAAATGAACATCTATCAAATAAGCTCAATTTTTATCTCAGAAGTTCCAGAGAAGATGGTATTAGGAGAAATAATCAAGAGGGTAGAAAACTTGATTAGGAATAGAGAGAAGGAGAAGGAGAGAATGAGGTGTGTTGGCCCTTCCCATATATCTATATGAAAGATTGCTCCTTGGACCACTGCTATTACACCCTCTGAACTGCTGACACCCTCAGCTACACTCTCTCCACACTGATGCATAGCTAATGAAAATGAAGTAATATAAGCAAAGATTCAATATTCTCCAGACAGAAATATTAGCCATAATATATAGACTATGGAGACTTGGTAGGATGGCTTCAAAATAAACAAGATTGATGGACAAGGGACTATGAAAGGAAGCAAAGTCATTCAGAGCCAATGAAAGGCAAGGAGCTGGTGCTCATTCATCAAAATGTTAATGTTATTTTTCTCACTTAATTATAGTTGTAACATGAAATGTTAAGTAAGAACAATTATATGCCAGAGTTTCAAATATTCTTGTTCCTTGTAACACACTCCAGACCGGATGCATCTCTGTGTATGTACATTCTTGCTTTTGGACTCCTATGACCCATTTTTAAAAATCTCATTCAGAAGATTTACAATTTTTACATTGCATTTAAAATATAAAAATGTAAAACTATAATGTTTTCTTTCATTCTATTTTCACTAAAATGTTGTTGTAAAATGAAATGAAAACTGCAAGTTGAATAGAAGCTGGCCAGTACCTGATCTCTTTCTGAAACAATCATTATTTGTAATTATATTTTGCTCCCCTAATGATGCTTATTAAACTCACTCAACCAGAATGAGAACCTAGCAAATAATTCTAAACAACCTTACCTTTACTACAATATCTCCAGAAACATAATTATTTCATAACAGCAGGAAGCACTTTCTACCAATTCACTTTTAGGGATGAGATGGTGCATGGAACCTGGTCATCAAAGGTTAGAAACATTTTGTGTGATTTTTTCCAGTTATACTATGTAACAAGGAAAATTTTAAAAGCAGTATTAAATCAATCAAGTTAGGAAGTTACCCTATAGAAAATAGGATTTGTAATTCTACTTTAAATCTTAAATAGGAGCCCGGCTGGTGTAGCTCAGTGGATTGAGCGTGGGCTGGGACCCAAAAGGTCGTGGTTTGATTCCCAGTCGGGGCACATGCCTAGGTTGCAGGCCAGGTCCCCAGTGAGGGCCATGTGAGAGGCAACCGTACATTGCTCTTTCTCCCTCCCTTCTCCTCTCTCTAAAAATAAATAAATAAAATCTTTAAAAAATAATAATAATAAATAAAACTTAAATAGGAAAGCATTAATTTCCAGTTGCTTTTTTACAGCAAAAGAATGGATTTACTTAATCAGTAAACTGTGTTTCTTAGACCATGTAAGCTCACCTACCTGATGCACATTTTTCTGTTCACTTACTTTATTGTCTCCAATTTAAACCTTGGACAAGTAGAGAGTGGGCATCATGTAAATCTCTCCCTACACAGAAAAGTTTGTAAAACTCAAGTCACTGCAATAGTTCAGAAACTATCGGGTCTTTTTTAGGGCATTCAGATTTCAATCTTTGTCTCTTCAAGTGTATTATCATTGTACCACAGAAAAATCTAAATTCCTGCCAAACAAGTTTCTAGCTTCTATATTTTAATTACATGGTTCCTTCTAAAAAAAAAAATTCTCCCTTAGTCCCTTCCCCTATTTTCTCAAATGAAAATGTATTCTATCCTTCTGCTTTTAAGTTGTTGTCTTAACCCCTCCACAAAACAATCTTTGACCCATGAAATATTTTACTCCGAGTGAAAACACACACTGACAACAATGGGAACTTATATGACTTTTGGTGCTTCTTATGATATTACACACTTCTAATGTTTTATTAAGGTTATGTGTGCATATGACTACTTTTACATAATAAGGATGTACTTTTGTACAGGGATCAGTAGTATGTATTACAATAATAGGGCTTCCACAAAAAAAGTATTTAAATCTTGTAGGGTATTCAATGTTAAATTATCATAGGAGTACTTAATACCATATAGATTTAACAAATACTTGACAGTAAGTATTGACTCTTCTGCTGGAAAGGATAGAGAGGGCAATTTAAAAAATGGTTATGTAAATTTTCTAGGCCCAGACCAAGCTACAGACTAAACAAAAAGAATGGACCTCAATTTCTCAATTCAAGGATATGTTTAGACACCATTGTCAATAAATAAAACAGGAAAGATAATGTATGTTTGCAATTATATCTACATTAACTTGATCAGAATATGTAGGGAAAAAAAGAATAGATTCTCAAAATCCAGAAGTGCTCACAAACATAATTACTCAAAGTAATTCATGTCCTAACTTAAAGTGATTTCTGTATGGCCTCACCAGTTTGTCTTTATCTTAACAGTTTCTCAGATTTTCTTTAGAGCTTGCACAGAGGTAGAGAGATGAAATTTTTTTATGATGATACATTCTGGTTACTTCGTGTACCTTTCATTATCCCAAGGTGAGCAGGAGGGCAAATCAGGGTACGTAGCATGTTCAGTAATTTATTCATGCCTTAGTTCTAGCACTGTAGTAGTTAAGTACCTGTTCTTCCATGGACTCATCTCAGGTCCTTGGTCCAAAACATGCAAACCATTTCATGATTCTATTGATTTTCTCCACATGTTTTATCACTCTTTTCTTGTCATTTTCAGTGATCTTTATATGTTTAATTTCAAATATATTCAAATCAATATATTTGTAAAATTAATTTTATTTCCCTCCTCATAAAGCAGATATCCATCTCTTAAAATCCAGCAACCCAAACAACAAATAACTAATTTATCTATAATACTAAAGGTAGTTAGTTTGAATATTGTATAACTTTTATTATGTTTTTGTATATGTCTTACCTAAGTAATGAGAGAATGAATATACGAATATACAACATTCAGTCCATATATAAAAACGGAGCTGACACAAAATCTGCAGCCACCAATCCAGGAAGCCAGACCACACACTGTTCAGAAAGCAGCCTAACAGTCAGTGCTTAGTCAATAGCTAACAGCTCTCCTAATTTTAGCCCTTACTTCCAACTGAGGATGCACTGGAGAAAGCCAAGTATGTTTCCCTAATCAATACAAAGCTTTCAAATTCTCAAGTGCTTCCTATCAGTCAGCAAGCACATCATCCTGTACCTTGGACCAGAATTTTTAAGTATATTAGCACTTATCTGCTAGTCTTTTCTAATCTTGTATACTGCCTATATTTATATTTAATACTTTATACTAGTTAATATGCTGTATACATTTTATATATTTTATTACTTTCCAAGGTTTATCATTTATAAGTGTAAATATTGGTTAAGTAATAATCTAATATATTGTTTTATTAATCACTTATTTTGTGCTGCTATGGTAGTTATGGTAATATCCTAATGAAGTCTACTTGCAAGATGTCACTGCTTTATAAAAGAGATTTTTTTAATGAATTAATTTTTTTTAATTGGAAGTGATCTATTTCACTGATTTTACTGAGGTAGGTGATCTGTAAGTTTATGTATCTTATTAAATACATAAATTAAGCCATTTCCTATAATTAATTAACCACTTACCTATTTATTTGATAGGATGGTTAGCACAATCAGGGTCACCCTCAATTTTAACCTTAATTCTATTTCTTTTACTTTTCAAATATCTCCAGGTATATACTTTTGTTCGTTTGGAGTTTTTTGCTGATTTTTTTGTGTGTTTTGTTTTTATTTTGTTTTTCAATGTCTTGAATATCTCTTTGTGCTTATAAGTTAAAACTATTTGAATTATTATGTCTTTAAAATATCCATGTACATAATAATTTGTACAAATAAAAATTGTTATGCTTATTGATATGATTCTACTGGGTCTTTTTAAAAGATGGCTTTCAATTTTGTGGTGTGCTTTTTTAAATCTCCTTCTTATAAATAAAGTCCTTAGAAGTGATAACTTTTGCCTTCTCTTTTAAATACATATAAAAAATAAGAAAATATGAGAAAGATTAAAATTAAAAAAATAAGGTACAGTTTTTATTTGGCATAAGGTTAAGGATAACATAAACTTTAAGGTTTTACCTTATATTGAAATCTTTCATTTTTATTTTCTATTTCAATGTTAGTACTCCTTCTTAGAAGTTTAAAACAAGTCTTTTGGAAAGCCTTAATTTTTTAATGAAATTCTAAGAATGTAGTATATATTTAGTTTATAATCAATGGTTTCATTGAGAATACAAATACTGCTGATGATGATATGAAGCTGGGACAATAAAAGATAGTCTATATTTCTGGGTTTTTTTAACAGACAACAACAAAAAAAATCTTGCATTACAATGTATACAATGCCTAGGTATTTTTTCCTTCAGACTTCTTCAATACAGTATATTCACTTATTTTATAGAAATAGGATTGTCCTTGTAGTGGAATTTAAACTATCATTTGCTGTGTATCAGCACTTTTTAAAAATTCTCCTTCAGGAGACCTTTCTTTCTTATTTCATGTTAAAGCTGGAAATAGAACGAGCTCAAGGGTATTATTTAATTACATGCTTTCTCAACTCGACATCAAATAAGTCACTTTTCTTTGAATAAAACCTTAATGATAAATGAAAAAGGCATCAGAAATTTTATTAGAATAATGCTAGTCAAAAGCAGATATTGATTCAAGACAAATCAAGATATTTGCCTTTCGACTCAGCAATTCCACTGCTGGGATTATACCCTAACAATCCTGAAAAACCAATTCAAAAGAACCTTTGCACTCCAATGTTCATAGCAGCACAATTCACAATACCCAAGTGCTGGAAGCAACCTAAGTGCCCATCTACAAATGAATGGATCAAGAAACTGTGGTACATTTACACAATGGAATTCTACACAGCAGAGAGGAAGAAGGAGCTTATACCCTTTGCAGCAGCATGGATGAAGCTGGAGAGCATTATGCTAAGTGAAGTAAGCCAGGTGGTGAGGGACAAATACCATATGATCTCACCTTTAACTGGAACATAATCAACAAAAGCAAAAAGCAAGCAAAACATAACCACGGACACTGAAATTAAGGACAATCTAACAATAGCCAGGGGGGAGGGGGAGGAGACAATGGGGAGAAGGGTTTTCAGGAACCACTATAGAGGACACATGGACAGAACCAAGGGGGAGGAGGGAGCCAGGGAAGGGTGGGATTGGAGGGGGGGAGTGGAGGGGAGAGAATGCTGACAACTGTAATTGAACAACAATAAAGTAGTAAAAAAAAAAAAGATATTTGTCTTCACTAGTAGTGACCAGTAGTAGGTACCTTAAGACTGACTGCCTAGCCAAGGCCAATTTTTTTCTGTTAAATCTATGCCTTTCCCCACAGCTCACAAGGGCAGACCTCCAGTGGAGACATCCATACAGAGGGCCCCACACCCACACACTGCAAGTATCTACACAAGAAATTCTGACCTAACCCAGTACCATCAGAATTCATGCTCCAGAATTTGAAATTAGCATTAGGTAATTGGTTTCTAAGAGATTAAGTTTTAATATGTGCTAGTCTTTTTAAAAAGAGAGGGCTATTAAAAACTTGGACACTGAAGTACTATTTGACTCCAGCATTTGGACAAATTTTCTGGCAAAACAAACAAAAATAACTCCTACAAATAACAACAACAACAACAAAAAACAGATTACAAAAGAATGATAATGAAGTAGATAAAAAGAACCATAAATGAAGATATTTTGAATTCCTAATGTATTTCTATCTTCTATTTCAGTTGTTCCCCTAGTCCTGGGGATAGTTGGGACTTTTGCTTTGAATCCTCAAAATTAAGTAAGTGTTCCTTTTTCTTAAACTCAAGTTGGTTTCTGTTATTTACAGATGATGCTAGTGTAGAATTAATATCATATATGCCAGCATAGTCTTGGCCAGAGATGGACTGCCTTTTCAAATTTGTTTGAATTTCTGTTTTTCTAGATCACATAATATGGTATCCTAAAATATATTGAACCCACAGGTTCTCATGGTCATAAACTGACAGAAGAAAATGATTCCAGAGAGTATAAGGAAATAAAAAATAGGAATTTTAAATCAGAAACTTCTAGGATCCTTTCCAATAGACAAATATTCTCCAGAGTTTATGTTTCCCCCAATTACAATTCTTTATCTGGACATTTTTTTCAACTCAGGTTATACCATCTCTTCGTAGTTGTGTAATTGTCTGCATTATCAGCAGAGGGAGAAATAAAATTATCAGTGGTGATCCCAAACCAGGGGGCATCCTTCTAAGCAGCTTTGGCGGTCATATTCTTAGCATGGGATCTATGCTGAAACTGCCACTACAATACTTTGGGTCCCCTATTTGGCCCTATTGCTCTTTCAAAGTTGTCATACACCTTACAATGTGGCTGGTAAGGAGAGAACATGTCAATGTGTAAAGGCAGAAGCTGTATTTCTTGTAAGAAGCAACCTTAGTAGTTTATACAAGGTCACCTCACCACATTCCATTGATCCAGTTGGGTCACAAGGCCAGCCCAGTTGCAAAGGGAGAGAAAAATGTATTATTTTCCCATATTAAGAGCGGCAAAGGTTTTCATCCAAATTTAATTCATCACCCTAACAGTCTGGCCTGGGTCCCTAGAATCTTCAAGACCAAAAATGAGGCTATCAACTCTAAAAATGACAATAGTCAAATAAGGGCCTCCCTGGTCCACAATACACTATAAAATATTGGGTTGGCCAAAAAGGCCATTATATTTTTTCTATAAAGTAAAAGACACATTTTTCATTTTCACCAATAATTTTATTGATTTGAATACTTTGAGTATTTCAGCTATATCCCGCTATTGGCTTCTAGTGGGCAGAGGCCAGGGGTGCTGCTAAACATCTTCCAATGCATAAGTGAGCCCCACAGCAAATAATTATTTGGCAAAAATGTCAATAGTACCAAGAAACTTCACAAACTACTTTTGATATGTTCAATCAGTCACAGCACCTTTTCCATACACTGCACAAATCCTTTGTTTGTATTTCAGTTGTGTTTTTGCCTTTCTTGAAATAATAAAGTGTAATATACCAAAATGTTGCATTGTATATTATCTTCTACCTTCAAAATTAAAGTGGCTCCACAAAAATTCATCAATTTCAATAAGTTTTTTTCTTTTTAATGCACGATGATCTGACTGCTATCACAATACAATCTAACAAAAATGTTTTGAATGAAGTTAAAGACAACTAAGCACTAATAGAGCCATTGTAAAAAAAAAAAAAACGTAATGAACTTTTTGGCCAATCTGATAGTTTTAATCTGATTTTGGCTCCTTGAGCAAGATAAAGCTTTGGGATATAAAAGCTCTGGAACATATCTGGTATCACTGGTATTTAATATTAATATTAATAATTGTTACAACTTATAAGACAAAGGAATGTGAAATAACACTAGTTCATTCCCTTAGCATTTAATTTTATACATTCTAAATCTAAAAGAGATAGATTCCATTACATATTTACCTATATGCTATTTTAGGTACTTATACTATAAGTAAATTGTATATCTACTCCTCCTCTAAGAATTGAGTAAATATACAATAGGGTATTTATCAGGAAATGAAATGAGAGGTTAAATCCTTGTCCCTATGATAAAGTGTCATGAGTAAACAACGAGGTACTTAGGAAAATTACTTCTTAATAGTCAATGGAAAAACTCCAATATTCATAGCAGCACAATTCACAATAGCCAAGTGCTGGAAACAACCTAAGTGTCCATCTACAAATGAATGGATCAAGGAACTATGGTACATTTACACGATGGAATTCTACGCAGCAGAGAGGAAGAAGGAGCTTATACCCTTTGCAACAGCATGAATGGAACTGAAGAGCATTATGCTAAGTGAAGTAAGCCAGGTGGTGAGGGACAAATACCATATGATCTCACCTTTAACTGGAACATAATCAACAAAAGCAAAAAGCAAGAAAAACATAGCCAGAGACATTGAAATTAAGAACAGTCCGACAGTGGCCAGAGGGGAAGGGGAGGGGACCTTGGGGAGAAGGGTCTTTAGGAACCACTATAGAGGACACATGGACAGAACCAAGGGGGAGGAGGGAGGCAGGGAAGGGAGGTCGGGTTGGAGGGGGTGGGGGGAGGGGAGGGGAGAGGATGCAGACAATGTAATTGAAAAACAATAAAGTAATTATTTAAAAAAAAGAAAAGCACATAAAATATATAAATGATATGTGATATTGAGACAAATGTTTGAAAAAGAAAACAAGTTCCTATCACAAGGGGAGTTGCAAACAGAAATTTTTAAAAATCTTGCAGATATTCCAGTGTCCGTGTGGGTACTTAGCATTTATTTTGCAGTGACGGTTATGAATTTGTGAACTATGGCATGAGTTCCTTAGGAGGTTGGAATGGGGAAGAGGTTTTGAAATCTAGCCTTTGTCCAGGGAAACCAGATTTTCCTTAAGAAAGAATTTAATATTATAGGAAAATTCACTGGTAATTACTAACTGAGCCTTACTTTCAAAATTTCATGGAAGCCTCAATGGTCAACCCTAAAGTCTTTGTCACTTGTTTTCAATCTCCCCAGAATCCTATAGCTAAAATAACTAAACAGCTACACTGAGATGTTCCATTTTCATCTCAAATTTGGCACTTGAAAACTAAATTCATAATTTCCCTGAAAAAAAGAAAACATTTCAGGCTTACTTGAATTATCTAGTTTTTAGTTTCTATGTTACTTCTCTCAACCATTCCTTTATTTATATTCTTATAACAACACTGTACACTATGGGCCCATGTGTACCATCCAGAACACTGAAAGGATGGATTCTTTTTTTTTTTCCTTCTGGCTTCCAAATTGGTTATTAGGATTCACTTGCATACTACCTACTGTTTTTTTTTTTTTTTTTAATATATTTTTATCATGTGAGTTTCATACAACCTACCTGCTATACCCAGACTACTGACCTGGAATATAATACTGTCAGATTCAGAATCCAAATTTTAATCTGATTTACATTCTATTGTATATTCACAAGCCACTACTATGGAGCAAAAAAGACCTCACTATAATTTTTCACAAATTTCATTTTCTTTCCTGCTCCATGCATTTTGCATACATTTTCTGTATAGCCTTCTAACCTTCACTCCTTGTGAGCAAATCCCCCATATTTTAGCTCCTCAAACTGCCAACATGGACCGTTGAAGTTCCATTGTGTCCATCCTCTCCCTCAGTACCTCTACTCTCACTTCCACGTTCTCCATGGGGATCTGGTCTTGTCTGTAACTGCTGGCATTTGTTTCCGTATTACTTGGATCACTTTGCCATGTTTTGCCCTCTGCCTATTTCTTTGTTGATTCTTTTTATTCATACTCTGTTACCTTCTGTAGATTATAAAAATGCCTTAAGCAAGAAAACGTGTTTTTACTGATCTGTGGAGCACATGGTGCTCAGAGTGTTTTGTTTTTAAAAATAATTCACATAATTTATATAATTCACTATTCACATAATAGTATCACTTCGGTTTTTAAAAATTAACATATAGAAATTATGAAATTAGTTTCTTGCCAGATATAGATGTAACTCTGAGCATCACAATAAAGTAAAATGTGGGTGGTTTATAATAAAATTAGATGCCAGAGAACTATGATATGAAAATGTTAACATAGAGTAATCAATGTTAATGGTGACTGACTGAAAGACTTTAACAAAATGATAGGAAAATACTTCCTAGTTATAAATCATACACTAAGAAAACCACCCCAAATCCTTTTTAAAACATAGCAATCTACATACAACAGCAAACAAGCAGGAAAGCTTAGAACGTGTCATAATAGAGGGCATAGAAGGGGAAAACAATGTCCAAGAAACACTCTTTATGAAAGTAAAAATGCATGAAGAGAACTCAAGGCTCTTGTGCTGCTTTATTGACAGTGTTTTGTCATCCAGTGTGATACACAATGTTGGGAAAAGAGGAGTCAAAATAGCTTTCCTAAGGTTTCTGTGTTTCTATATACTCTACTCTTATGTTGAAAACCCTAAGTTATATTATTCCCATGGCAGTATAACATAGTATACAAAGGACCTTCCCTAAACCAATAATAGAGATGAAAATAAAACATAAACAAAACCAGATAAAAATTGACTAAACAATTACAGGTCATTATCTGTCATATAGTCATAAGATAAATACTCTGCCTAAAAGAGATATGGCTTGGCAAGGTTGCCCATATGGTTACAGAGTTTGATTATGAAAGCAGATTGTTAAAGCAAAGCTCAATTAGAGAAATATTGAGTGAAATATCACTTACTCATATTTATTTGTTTATCAAGCATTGAATGGTAACTCCCTTCTTAGAATCAGCCAGCTCATCTGGGACTTACTGAAAAGCATTCTGACAGCAATGGCAGTCTTTCCAAAGAAACACAAGCATAATTTGAAAGGTCAGCTATAAAAATGTATTTGTTTCAGTCAGTTGTGGTTTCTGTCACATGCCACAGGTGACGTGGTGTCTGAGTCCCAGAGACAAAGTGCAATGAGCCCATGTCAGAGATGACAGAGCATGGCTGACAGAGAAGGGACACTTGGACCCTTGTAAAGGCACTGCACGCTCCCTTTGGGATGCCCCATTGGGATGCCTTCCAAGTGCCAGTAGGAGTAAGTCCACACTGTCCAAACTGTCAAGAGTAGCTTTGTGATATGTATTTCCACCGAGTCCTGAAAATTGTGGATAGAGGACATATCTTGTGCTCAGAGAATTCTGGTCTAAGTTATTCTGTTTCAACCCAGCTTTTACAAGTTTCTCTATGTACTCATGTAAAATAAAAAGGGCATAATTCCCCCAATTATATGTCCATAAAACTGACATTCTTTATAGATTTCTAATCTTCTCATGATATTATTGATTTTCACAATGTAATTTTTGTAAGCCAAACATATTTTTTGTGTTCAATTTGTGAAATTTGTGAGAAGACATTATTAAGCATTAAGTAATATATGTGATATTTTGAATATGTTATAAAATGGGCTAAAATTAGGTGTGAAAAATATATGAAAGCTATAGATGATACTAACATGAAAAATATAAAAACATAAGTGGACTCCAAAAATCAATCCAAATAAATCATACCTTTCAAAGAAGTTTTGAAACAAGAAAATATTAAAGGCTTATTTTGGAAAATGAAAAAGAATGACACAAGGATGTCAAATATTATCAGTTATTAGTTATATAATTATCAAATTTGGAAACAAAACATATAAAGAAACAACCTGTCTGAACCTATCCAAATATAATATAAAATGATTCTTTAACAAATTCTCAAAGATTACAAAACATAAAAACCTTATTTATATGATTTTTTAATGCAAGAAATACATTGAAAGCAAGGCGAAACAAGTTACTGAAGGTAATAGAGAAACAAATAGTGGAGCTAAGCGTATAGTCTTGGTTTTTAGTTTTGGATGTTGTTGTTCCTTTATGTTCCATGAACTTCCAAAGACATAAGTACACATGTGATAAGAGTTTTTATCTTTTATCCTAAACTAGTGGGACTAATGATACCTAAGAAAATGAATGCATGATAAAGTTTCACACAGGATATTGGTTTTTGTACTAGCCTTAAAAAAAGTTGTAGTTAGATTCGCTCTAAACTTGTATATTGAAAATACTGAAGATTTTATAATGAGGAATACTTCTACAATGGCAGAGCAGGGCCAGATGGGTTAGACTGATGTTCAGGTAAAATTCCAAATCAATAGGCTGTTGTAAAATGGAGAGAGCAGAAACACGGAAATACATCATCTGAATCAGACATTCACCCAGCCTCTTTGGGAAACACTGAAATTAATTTCTTTTTTACTGTTTAATTCACTCAGTTCATCTTTCATTTTATCATAACTCTAACCATAAAAAGTTTAAATTTTTGACATATAAAAATCACTTGCACTTGGAAAATCTATTTCTGAAGAAATAGTTTTAAAGTAGTTTAACAAAAATAAATGTGGCTATTTTCTCCAAGATGAAAGAATTTTTGAATCAATATACACACTTTTAAATCACTAGAAAGTATATTATTTTTGGATGATATTGACCATGATGACACTTGTATCTGGTTGCTTAAAATTCTCATCCATCTGTTCAAGTTTCATGCTGTCATTGGGGTTATGAGGAATTGTTTATACTGGAAAAGGGTGCTCTGACCCAGTGGTAAAATTAGTCAGAAATGTGAATAATCAATTTGGGGAAAAAAATAGGTTTCCATTTTTTATAATAATGGACTTCAGAAACTAAATTGTATTTACTGGTATTAAGAGTATATTGTAAATTTTTTGAAAAGTCAAATAAGCATTATACTAAAGTAATAATAAATAAGGTAATATTCCTGTTATATTTTAGTTACTAAGTACTGTAGTTGTAATATTTATGTGTAGAATCATGTAGTTGCATAAGATTTTTATGTAGTGACTAACATGTAGCATAAAATTTAAATTTAATGTACTATTACATAATATTTAAGTAGCATATTTCATCATGAATAGTATATAACTACATATTTATTAAATAAATTCAGATAATACATCATTGCCTTTAAAATTAACTGAGACCTTTTTTTTTTAATTTTTAGAGAGAGGGGAAGGGAGGGAGAAAGAGGGGGAGAGAAACAGTAATGTATAGTTGCCTCTCACATGGCCCTCACAGGGACCTGGCCTGTAACCCAGGCATGTGCCCTGACTAGGAATCGAACTGGGACCCTTTGGTTCCCAGCCCGCGCCCAATCCACTGAACTACACCAGCCAGGGCTAACTGAGACTTTTAAAAAATATATTTATTCTGATTCATTATCCCCCAGTAGATCGAGCATCTATTTTTAGTAGTGGAAGTAGTGTATATTTGTTTAACTTCACTATATCCCTTAAATAATTAGATATTTATTTTTGAAAAAAAGGAATAGGGTTCATAAGTAACTTTTATCAAAGATACAGTGTGAAAGGGGACACAATCATTTGTTTCTAATAGAATTGGGAGAATAGAAGAGTAAAAATAATTTTTAATAATATTTAACTTATAAAATAAGCTAAATAAAATATAAAGTAAAATAATAATATAAAAATCTCTTTTGAAGACTATTGTCAAAGAAATTGGTAGAGTGTTTTATTCCAAATGGTAAAATATTTACCAAGCAGTATGGTAGCATAGATTATTTCTGTCTTAGTCACCATTGTATCCCAGCACCTGTAAGTGTATCTGATATATATAAGAAGATTAATAGATATTTGCTAAATTTATGAATTGATTAATGTATGCTTTAGCCTTTGCTGAATTACAAGATCATACACCTTCACTTATAGACAGAAGTCACTTGATTAAGGTTTAGAAGATTATTTATAGATTTGTAGGGCCATCTAAAATGGTGAAATCAAAAAAAAAAAGAGTCCGCATTTTATAATGTGGAGTTTTGATGAGGGGAAAGGGGGAAAAGAGCTTATAAATATAAATGCTTGTATAGCAATTCATATTAGCAAAATATCAATTAGAAGAATATATGGTAAGTTAAAAACTCTGTCTATATATATTTATAATAGAAGAACTTGACACACTTTCTAACCACATCTTTGCTATTTTTCATGTTTTTCTCCTTGTAGTCTACCAGGATTCCATATACTCTCTATGATGCAACTCATGCTGAAATATCTGTCCTAATGTGAACAGCATCTTTATACAATCTGTTTGTCTCTGCTACTGTTATGGGATAGTCCTTAAAGATTAGAGAGAGCCCAGAAAGCAATCAGCTTTGGAATGTGCAAGAAGGGATTCTAATACTGGGGTTGGTCACACAGGTTCGTGAGTAACTGGCAACAGAGAGGAAGTGATACTGAAGGCAAGTAAGTGGCAATTTCAAATCTGCCACCAGCTAAAAAAGACTGGGGACTCTAATATTTGAATAACTGAGAGAGCACTTCTATGAACAAGAATAGATCTTACTTCTTTTCTTGTTACCTACACATTGTATTCTGTAATCAACTCCTTAGAGAGAAAGAGATATGAGAGATCGATAAATGTATTCTTTTTTTAAATACTTTATTGTTGTTCAATTAATTGTTCAATTTGTTGTTGTTATTTGCATCCGTTCCCCTCCCCTCCTCCCTTCCCCTCCAACCCCTCCTCCCCCCCAGCTTTCCTCCTCCCCCTTAGTAATAAATGTATTCTTAGGATATGTGATTACCCCTTGTCAGAGGAGGGGAGAGGACAACACTGATTGAAAGACATTCAGACATTCAACAAATATTTAATGATTGTCTATTCTGCATTGAGCATTGTTCTAATATTTGGATAAGTACTTGAAGAAAGTAAGGAAGCAACTCATGAATATATCAGGGTGAAATGTTTTTAGACAGAAGGAACAAAATGTGCAAATGCCCAATGTGACTGAAGTGAAGTGAGAGTAGGCAGTATAGTAGGAGGTGAGCTCGAAGAAATAACAGACGGCAGGATTATATCAGTCCTGGCAGGAATTTTGATTTTTATTGTAAGATGAGGGAAACATGAAGAGAAGTAATATGTTTTAACTTTACTTTTTAATAAAATCACGTTGGCTGTTCTGTTGAGAATAGACTGTAGAGAGCTACGCTTGGGTAGGAGGGAGACCAGTTAGAGGCCCTTGAAATGATTTAGGTCAGAGGCAATGGTAGCTGTGGAGATACAGAAGGGGCCAGCTGGAAATAATTTAAATATTAGGTCAACAGAATTTGCTTACGGATTGAATATAGGGGATCAAGAAATTAGACCAAGACTGCAAACAAAAAGGAAAAGATATTTTTTCCAAAATAAAGCAGGGGTGCTTCTACCAGAAGAATGGCACTTAGTAGGACAAAGCAACAAGTTTCCACAATGGTTACCATGAAAAAATAGAAAAATAGAGGGGTCCAGTTATCATTACTGCAGCACAAGATTAGAAACAGATCATCAATGGGAACCATTTGTTGCTGATATCCAGTTGTGCACAGTTCCTTAAATTATTTCTCAAGATCTGGGTTGATTATACCCTCTGGGACGTGACTAACTCTACAAGTTTTGGCCAAGTGGTTATTTCTTTTGGTAAAAGAAGAACTAAAAGGCTAGAAACGAGTAAAGGAAAAACTGTAGAATGTACATCTTTTAGCATTGAAAAGAAAATAGGAAATATTAATGATTAGGCTAATGTGGCTTTTATCATATGGTCAATATACACTTGATGCAGGTAACTGATTCCTATGCAACAAAAGACCCCATTATGATTTGGCCCATCAGCACAGAGATATAAGGACCCCACTAGGTATTTTTCTAGTTATACAAAGGAAAAAAAACTCAGCAGAGGAACCGCTTCCATTCTCTCCTAGCCTGGAGCAGCTCAAAGTGTTTCAGTTAAGATGTAATCAGAGGAACTAAAATGAAAGCAATAAATGTGAACTAACTTTTCAGGATACTATTATTATGTGAGTGGAAGTAATGAAACATTTTAACACACATATATTTGAACTTATAAAATACTCTATAAAACAGAATAAAAAGTATTTTCTAAGTATGTGGATCAAATGGTTTTAAATGAAATATGTTTCAATAAAAGATTTTTCTTCTTGGTCAATTGGGAATGTTAACAAATTAAGATAACATTAGTTATCTAAGTTAAATGTTACAAATGAAACTTCAAATACAGAATAATGTCAAGAATTTTGCCTCTATCTTAAACCCAGTAAAATGAGAAGACAATAATTGGAAAAATGTGATCTGTAGCATAAGCCTTGGCAAGCAAAACACTACTGGATACACAGTGTACAATTAATATTTGCTGACTGATTGACACTAAGCATAGTTCGGTGATGTTCATTTTTTTCTAAAATTACTTTCTATTTTGATTCCTTATTTTTAATCACAAAATGCAAAAGGTGCTTTTCATGGTGGTCTTGCTTTTGTTATACTAATAATTCACTCAAATTCCTATAACTGACCCCACCCTTCATTCTCTGTAGGCATCTCTGATATAGTATGCTTAAATGAAAGATTGGATATATGTGATATAGTTAATGCTGAGTCAATCTCAATTTAGTAAAACTCTGAGGGAATAACCATTAGGTAAAAAATGCATTTGTCAGACACTTAGTCATCAAATAGATAAGTTTCCTTGTTTTTTATATATGTATGCACGTTAAAAATGAGATAAGTGTGCCCTGGCTGGTGTGGGTCAGTGGATTGAGTGCCAGCCTGCAAATACAGTTTTGATTCCCATTCAGAGTACATGCCTGGA
The DNA here is from genome assembly GCA_004026765.1 of Micronycteris hirsuta. Taxonomy (NCBI): domain Eukaryota; kingdom Metazoa; phylum Chordata; class Mammalia; order Chiroptera; family Phyllostomidae; genus Micronycteris; species Micronycteris hirsuta. The sequence goes on along the minus strand of PVJI01018605.1, from coordinate 5,045 downwards.
TTGCAGGCCAGATCCACAGCGGTGGGGGGGCGGTATATGAGGGGCAACCACACATTGATGTTCCCCTCTCTTTCTCCCTCCCGCCACCCTCTCTAAAGATAAATGAATAAAATATTTTAAAAATGAGATAAATGAACATTAAACTAATTCACACAGCTTATAGGGTGCATCAGATACGTTCTAGAAGCATAAAAAATGTTACTGTATTCATCTTCTTAAAGCAATAAACTAAGATGTGATCAAATAGATTCACAGTCCTGATACTGAACTAATAAAATTCTAGCATCAGCAATATTTGTAAAAAAGACTTTCTGGGACTCTTCTCATAGGAAGTGTATAATTAATAGACTTGGAATTGATGTGTTCCAGAATGTAAACTTTTTAATTTGCTTATTTATTTACACTTGCTTAGAAAGTATGTTTGTCTGTGTAAAATGGTTAATGTGTAAAACAATTATACAGACCAAGAATGTGAGGAAGAATAAGCAAAGAAAGACAGTATAAAACCCTGCTGCTTGGTATTTGCATATTGAAGGCATGTATTATTTTATTCTTCCTGGAATTTTGCATGTCCCCTGATACAGCCCTTTTGTTTCTTCTTAGGTATTGTCAGCTGCTGGGTTGGTAAGGCCAACTCCAACTGCCAATGAAGCTGCAGGCATGAACAAAGCATGAGACAAAGGAATATTGGAAGAATGAAAAGATTTCAAAAATCTGGCACACGAATGACTATAATTAGCTAATGGACATTCACAATTCTCTGGTATAAATACAGTACTTTATACATAGAGTTAATTCTCAATTCCCTTATAAGATACGGAACCCTAAAAATATTATGATGGAATTCTCAAATATATTAATATTCTGTAGCATTTATCTACTATTTAATCTGAATCATAACCTCCTTTTGGACTCACCTGCTCCTACTTTCTTGGCTTCTGGTTGTTCTTCCTTGTCTTATCTTTTACCCCTTCCTTTAACTTTCTTCAAGATGCAACTTAAATTAATGCCATCCATTCTTTCTTAGCCCATTAGTCCTTCTCTATCCTTATTAGACCTTTGTCAAATTTACCTTTAATAATTCTATAAAATCTACAGGATGTGTCCTATATGTTTATGCAATGCAGGGAACTATTTGTCTAATATCATGTTTGATGATTTTATGATCAATTTCCTAGTGTTAAAAAAAGTTTATTATTCAAAGATTTTTTTTATAATCTAGTATCGATTATTTAGAATTCTAAGTTTTATAGATCTTGTAACAAATAGTGATATCTACTTTCATTTCATTTGCATGTATCTGAATATGGGAGAGTTTAAGATTTTGTCCTTGTTAGACCTCTGATTTTCTTTTTCTCTAAATTGCTCATATCCCTTGCCAACTTCTTTTTTGATATTTATACTTTTCGTGTTAAACTATGTATTTTGGGGGGAGGACATTTTCTATTATTCTCATCATCTGTTTTAGACATTGTAAATATCTTTCTCCATTTTTATACAGCTTGCATATACTCGTTATAACAAATTCAAATAATAGAGCAATGTGAGTTAAGTAATTGACTCCCCTGAAAATTTATGCAAAAAATAGGGTTATTTCTTGTTGGTAGTTGGATATTCAACATATAATGCAGAGTCAGGCATAAAATATGTAATTCCTACTATATACATTTTGCATATATTAACATGAATTAAAAGCATAATCACCTTCAGAGGCAGGTAAGAGTTTCCATACCCAGAGCTCTGTGTTCTAGGTTGGGGTCCCCAACCTCCAGGCCAAAGATCACTATTGGTCTATAGCCTGTTAGGAACCAGGCTACATAGCAGGAGGTGAGCTTGAATGGAATGTCCTTGAATCATCCCGAAACCATCCTCCCCACCCCTGGTCCATGGAAAAATTTTCTTCCATGAAACTAATCTCTGGTGCCAAAAAGGTTGGGAACTGCTGCTCTAGAGGACTCAATATTGCTCTCTTTCAGCTGAATCCTTTACAGGATGAGGGATCCATGTGATAAAAGTTATTTGCTAGACCTGAGCCTGAGATTCCTTTCTAGATAATACTGTGAGTATCTGTGACCCTTATGTTTCTTGTCCAAATTTTCCCAAACCCACTTCCGAGGTCTAAGCAGGTCTCCCTCTTGGAACATACTGTAGATAGACTGAGCCACAAATGAGGACACATCTATTTTTGAGGTGGATAGATAAAGGATGAGGGATGTAGATAAAGCTTGAATGTGAGGTCCTCATTGTGAAAAAGGAGCTGGAACATAAAGAAAAGAGTATAAGCCTAGGTTTTGCCACTCTGGAGACTCCAGTGTTGTTTGTAGGAACTCTGAGCTTTTGGGAGGCTTTCCAGGAAAAAAAAAAAAAAAAGTAATGCATAGCCCTCACCTTGCATTCTTCTTTTGATACACCATCAGGCAGAATTTAACGGGGACATGTCAGGCATGGAAAAACAATAGGTTGCAGAATCCAATTTCCAACATCACAAAAAGGAAAGAGAAAGGTTCAATTTTTATTGAAAGGCAGGAACTTAATAACTGACACCACATTCTAATCACCAAGATGGCCACAACAATGTTGAGGAAAGAATTAAGTTGGAGGATTTAAGAAAACTTCTGAAAAGATGTATTATAAACCTATACAATCAAGAAAGTGTGGTGTTGCATTAAGATATTGTACACCATGATTGAGTGATATTTATTCCTGGGATGCAATATTGGTTCAATATCCACAAATCAACTGACATAAATAAAATGAAGGATAAAATCATATGATCTTATCATACATGCAGAAAAAGCATTTAACAAAATCCAACATCCATGTATGATAAAAACCCTCAGCAAAGTGGGAAGAGAGGGAATAGATCTCAACATAATGAAGGCCATATATGACAAACCCATAGCTAATATCATACTAAACAGTGAAAACTTGAAACTTTTCTTTCAAGATCAGGAATGAGTAAGGATATACACTTTCACAACTTTTATTCAACATGGTGTTGAAAGTCCTAGCCCCAGAAATCAGACAAGTAAAAGAAATAAAACACATCTGAATTAGACAGAAAGACATAAAACTATCATTATTCTCAGATGACATGATACTAAATATAAAAAACCCTAAAGACTCCACCAAAAAAGTGATTAAAATAAATGAAGTCAGTAAAACAGCAGAATTTAAAATTAATATTCAGAGATTGGTTACATTTTTATATTTTAATAACAAACTATCAGATATAAGTTTTAAGAAAATAATTCAATTTACAAATTCATCAAAAGTAATATAATACCTAGGAAAAAATTAAAGATGTAAAAATACCTGCACTCAGAATACTATAAGACATTGGAGAAAGAAACTGAAGAAGATTCAAACAAGTAGAAGAATATACTGTGCTAATGGATAGGAAGAATTAACATCATTAAAATATTTTTGCTACCCAAAGCAATCTACAGATTCAATTCAATCCCTACAGAATAGCAATAGCACTTAGTTCACAAAACTAGAATAAATAATTCTAAAATGTATATGGAAACATAAAAGACCAAAAATAGACAAAGCAATCTTGAGAAGAAGAACAAAGTTTAAAGTATCATGCTACCTGATATCAAACTATATTTCAAGGCTATAGTAATCAAAACAGCATGATACTGGCATAAAAACAAATATAACATCAATGAAACAGAATAGCCCAACAATAAAGCTATGACTAATATGTCAATTAATCTATGACAAAGGAGGCAAGAATATACGATGTGATAAAGACACACTTTTTATTAAACAGTGCTGAGAAAACTGTACAGATATATGAAAAAAAATGAAACTGGATACTTTCTTATATGATACATAAGAATAAACCCAAAATGAATTACAGGCTTAAATGTAAGACACAAAAACCATAAAAATTCTGGAAGAAAACATAGGCAATAAACTCTTTTAAACAGCTCTTAATAATAGATTCTGGATATGTCTCCTTGGGCAAGAGTGACCAAAGGAAAACAAATGGAACAACATCAAACTAAAAAAAAAAAAATTGCACAGCAAAGAAAATAATAAAATGAGAAAATCTAATGAATGGGAAATGATATTTTCAAATGATACAATATATCTGATATGGGATTGATATTTAAAATGTACAAGGAACTCATATAACTTAATGCCAAATGAACAAGCAAAAAAATCAATCTGCTTAAAAAATGGGCAGAGGATCTGAATAGACATTTCTCCAAAGAGGACATACAGATGGACAATCAACATATGAAAAGATGCCCAGCATCACTAATCATCAGAGAAATGCAAATTAAAACCACAATGAGAAATCACCTTACAGCTGTCAGAACGGCTATCATCAATCAATCAATAAACAAGTGTTGGTGAGAATGTGGATTAAAGGGAAACCTTGTGTACCGTTGGTGAGACTGTAAATTGGTGCAGCCACTATTGAAAACAGTATGAGTGTTCCTCAAAATATTAAAAATAGAACTATCATATGACCTAGGACTTGCATTTATCCAATGAAATCCAAAATGTTAATTCAAAAAGATATATGCACCCCTATGTCCACTGTGACATTGTTTATAATAGCCAAGGCATGGAAGCCACCTGTATGTCCACTGATAGATGGATACAGAAGAAGCGGTGCATATAACAACAGAACATTACTTGGCCATAAAAAAGAATGAAATCTTGCCACTTGTGACAATATGGATCAACCAAGAGAGTATCACACTGAGTGAAATAAGTCAGAAAAAGAAAAATATCATGATTTTACTTATATGAGGAATCTAAAAAAGTAAATAAATGAACTAACAAAACCAACTCATAGAAACCAACTCATAGCTACAAAGGACAAACTGATAGTTGCCAGATGGAACAAGGGCTGTTTATTGGTGAAAAAGTTTAAAGGATTGAGAAGTACAAATAACCAGTTATAAAAATAGTCACAGGGATATGAAGGACAGCATAGGGAATATAGTCAATTATATTGCAATAACTATGAATGGTGTTCAGAGGGTACTAGACTTATTGGTGTGAACACTTTATAAGTTATA